>JALMQS010000828.1:3813159-3901294 GCA_024734495.1 Forficula auricularia | reverse complement strand
AAAACGTAGTAGGTCAATACCCGAAGTGACGTCACGCTTTTAGAGTCTATTGTCCATTACAATTATACTTGACATCGTTTTCCTTCTACCTTGTCAAATTTGTTATTAAGCCGGAAAACATAAATGGCAGTGCAGATAACTGATTCTTTATCTCATGCTAGTAAAGTATCTCTTTTTTTCATTTATCCAGAATACTTTTAGTTATTCCATTAAAAGTTGGAACATGTTAAAAAAGTGACAAACAATTTTGTGTTTCACGGAGTGTTTTGGAAAGAAAGATTCCAATATAAAATGTGTATTGTCATTTACATGTTTATTAACGATAATGAAGAAAAATAATAAAAATTTAAAAATCGGTGGGATTGTGTCAGAAACACGGCCAGAGATATTTAACGTGTGTTTGTACAGTTTAACGCTGTTTTCAGTATTACGCGGTAGTAGGAGCACCAAGCCACCAAGATTTTAGGTGGCTAGCTCAACCAAACATCAATACAATTAACTACAACAAATTAACAAACATCATTACAAATTAATTACAAAAAATAATAAACAAATAAAAAAAATAGAAATGTATGCTCATTAAGAAATAACATGACCATAGATTTCCATCAACTCAAAAAGGGATTTAAAAATTTTGCGCTAAAACCCGATACGAGGAGCAAACGGCGCATTAGCCATAAGTTGTTAAGAACACCTGGTCAAAACCTTAACAAGGATGGTATGACCTCTAGTATTCTTGTGACTTCATGACAAAGATAAATATTATAAAACTAAAGATTTGAGTATTTTTTTTTTTGAAAATAGTTGGAAAATATTTAAAAAATTAGCTCGAGTTATAAACCAGCATATTACGAGATAAAGAATTTAATTTTCAGGACAATCTAGATTTTAGTAGAAATATTTTTATATTGCGATATCAGAGTGGATTCATATCCCTCAGGAGTTGAACCTGAAACTAACAGTTTTCCAGACAGTTAGCACAACCTTCTAGACAAAACCTCTCTGAACCGCAATATACTATATAAGCAAAGAAATGTTTTACTTTATTCTTTTTATACCTAACGGTTAAAAACCAAAGTATATTAAGATTGTCCTAAAAATCAAATTCTTTCTCTTATTATATGTAGATCATGTTATTCCCTTAAGTCATTATAATACATATGAATCTATTTGATTTTTTTTTAATATTTCTAAAAATATGCATTCAATATTTTCTATTATTTTATAAATGAATTGGCTATTTTATAAAAGTGAAAAATACCACTGCATAGAATTGTATTGAGCACCTCTACAAATCCTAATGTGTCCATGATTCTTATATAAACTTGGAATTCTTGTATGTATCCCTGAAAGGCTTTTCAAATTGACCCCAAGATGAATAGAATTGAAATCAGGACTTGAATGACTTGAAAACCGGAGGATAAGATTGAACCAAGAATAGATCGAAAGAAAGAGAAAAATATCATTTGTATTGTTCCCTAATCGAAGACGCAAGTAATTGAAACTCTCAGCTCCAGAGGTATAAACAATAGAGCCCTCACCCTCTTTGGACATCTTTTTCCCCTAAGAGAGGAAAAATGTAAAAACATTTTAAAACAATTTCAGAAGTGTAATTACGGAAAAATAAAATAAAAAAGACTTTAGAGCTAGACACAAACATAAATATGTAGATGGAAAAGAAATCATGGTTGATAATGATTTTTCTCTAAGTTTCAGAAATGTTAAAACACAGTAATCATCAAATAACAATTAATTACATAGCAATAAATTATTTGTTAGAGAGAAGAGTTTCGAATCTTTGGCCTTGATCATAAGTCATTTTAATAAGAAATATTTTATCTGTTATTTCTTATGGCTTAATTACTCGATAGAAAATTCCTTTTGTCTCTATGGCAAGCTAGCTACATAAACGATCGTAGCAGTGGCCTAGCCAAGGGGGGCGACGGTCCAGTGGCGTTATCAGACTTTTGGGGCGGGTCGGACAAAACTGCTCTAACCAGAATTATTACCCTGAGCAAAATTATTTGAATTAAGCGATTTTTTTTTATTATTCCTTCACTGTTAAAAATTTATTATATAATTTTACTGTAAAAAAATGGGAAGTCTGACATCCAAAACTTTTTAATAATATTAATACCAGTATTGTAATCTTAGAACATATTGCTTACTAATACGTATCTAATTAATGCAAGAAAAAAGTAAAATTACAATTTATTTTTGTATTTTTGAAATGAGTTAATGTGATTTTACCAATATAATATAGTAAGTTATTTTTTTACTATACGCAATCTTGTAAATTTCAACTATCTATTTTTATTGTAAACATATAGTAAATTTACAATTTTTTTTAACAGTATGGGTAGGCACGGTGTGAATTAAAATAAACAAAATACGTTACTTTTACTTTGATTAAATCATTTACCGACTTAAAGAGCGGACCAATAAGCAAATAAATAACAAAACCTAAAAAGGTACTCATTTTCCCTAGTTTACTTTTTTCTTGCCTTAATTAGATACGGATTACTAAACAATATGTTCTAAGATTACAATACTGGTATGTAATATTATTAAAAAGTTTTGAGGTCAGAGTTCCCATTTTTTTACAGTAAGATTATATAAGAAATTTTTAACAGTGCAGGAAAAGAAAAAAAAAATCGCTTAATTCAAATAATTTTGCTCTGAGTAATAATTTTGAACATAGCACTTTGTACGTAGCTCTGGCTGGCAGCTAACGTCTTAAATCAGACCCTGAAAAAAAAGCAATTTTTCGTCTATTTTGGTTGTCTAAATACAGGCGTTGCCATCAAGTGCTGCCATCTACTAGCGGCCAAAATGCTAAATAATTATAAACATAATGTTTAAGCAATGAAAATATGTTCTATTATATTAATTATTCTCTAGAAATCTTACATTTTTCATTAAAAATATCTGCTCTTAAATATAAGATAACGTCCACTGGAGGATTAATGAAGACAAAATCTCCGAAACACTTTAAATAAAAAAATGAAAAATAAGGTGAATTTTTTAGTTAACATGTGTGATTTTTTACATAATCAACCCTTTTAGGGCCGTTGTATGTCGCAAAGTAAATGATTTTTACCAATAACCGGGGTAGATGGTAAATGGAGGGGCTGAGATGGCCCTCCATTTACCATCTACCCTTGGTTAGTGGTAAAAACCATTTACTTTGCGACATACAACTGGCCCTTAGTCGTCTCTTTGACAAACAAGGGATATTATCAGCCATTTCTATCCCCGGTTCACAAGGAGACTCTAATAGTGTAATTCCTATCCAAAACTTTACGCACCGTAGAATGGTTGTTCCTTTAGTATTAGAACAAATGAAATAAATTAAAAAAAAAGTATTTAATCGAGGAAAATGACTAAAAAGAACGCTGATAGAATGATTTCTCTTTCTTTATAGCAGCTAAGGCAAGGATTCCAAATGCCTTCAGACCTGTTTTAGACTAGTAGAAGTTAATTTCTTAATTTTTATTATTCTAGGAACGGCCTTTTGACTATTGCACTTAGACTAAATGGATACTCGTTATTATATATAGAAATTAATTAAATTAAATTGAACCGCGTAAATTTGAATAATTTCCATGATTCAGCCTGCGAATTTTTTGCAGTTCATATAAATCCATTTCATTATTTTTGTTTTTGAAAAAGGAAAAAATGAAATTTGGCATCACAGCATGGAATTATATATAGAGAGAACAATCAATTAATTAAAGAACTTGGGAATGTTTAGAAATAATTAAACTCGTTACATTTCTATAAGAGTTCAAATTTCTAATAGAAGAAGACTTCAAATTTCTAAGATATTCACAGACACAGACACAGACGATCATCTACTAGATCAGAGATGGAATTTATTATTTTTGTTGTATATATATGGTTGTTTTCACACCCTTTGAAAATTGAGCCCGAGTTCTTTAATTATTATCTGATTTCACTAAAATTCAGACAAAAATGTAAAAAAACATTTATTTACTATGACTCTAACTGGCGAGCGTAGATTTTGAATTTATATTCTAGATAAGAAAATATTAAATCTAAATAAAAATCAGAATTAGATATTTGTCATTTAAAATAATTAATTCACTCAAACTGAAAACAACGTTACCAAGTCCAATTTATTTTAAATTATTTCTCTATAGTTATTCGATGGTTTGTGAGTTTTATATATACCATATTTATATATATATATATATATATGAAATAGAATGATGTAGAATAGGGGAAGATATTAAGGGTTGTTTACCTTTGGGTGAGTGTAGGTTGCCTCTGCTGTTGCCTAGATGGATTTTCGACCACAACTAAAACAAAAATGGCAGATTGAAAGAATCCCGTTACTCGATTAGATTAGCAAGCGGGACAAATTTCTCCGAATATTCAATGGGAAATTTTCAAAACCACTTTTATTATAATAAAAAAAAGTCTAATTAAATATAGATGGTGTCACAAACTTTTTTTTAAGAGTAGTTTATATAACGAAAAATATTTAATTTTATTTTCTCTCTAAAGCCAGCGAAACGTTAATTAGTTATTAATTAATCAACCAATATATGAACATAAATATATATATATTTAAAAAAACATGCTCTTTTTTTCAAATAATTAGGCACGGCTTTTTGACTCTATTAGGTACAGGGACGGCGGAACCATGGGGTCAGGAGGGTCAAGGGGTAGGCGGACCTCCTAAAGAAAGAAATTTTAACGTTACTTTACCCAAAAACAACTTTGTTGCCAAATTGTTGGTTGTAAAATTAATTAAATTGTACCTATTTGCTTCAAAATTTTCTGGAGGAGGCCCCCTAAATCACTTTCCATGTTTTGACCCTCCTGGCCTAAGATCGTTCCGACGTGCTTGATTAGGTACGAAAAATATTAAATCGAATTGAATGTCTAAATTTAATTATTTATCTATAAATAAATAAACAACATTTATAAATTAAATAAATAAAAATTATAAAAAAATTATCATTGACATTTAGTAAATAAAAAGATTCTTTTTAAATATTCTTTTTAAAATAGACTAAAAAAAACTTTTTCATTCTTATCAGTAATTTTCATCATACTTAGAGGAAATTCTTACAAATGAGAGAGTAGTCAAGTTAGATTGCAATGGAGTTTAAACAACTCCATTTTCAAGTATTTGGCTCTTGTGGTGGTTAAATAACTAGCAGGGATCATCATTGATAAACATTTATTTAAAAAAGAAAAAAAAAAAAAATCCGCCTACTTAGCAATCTTTTTTTGATATTTTCTCTCGTCAGATTCTCATTTTTAAAACTTTTTATAGGATTATTAGGTTGAAGTTAAACTTTATCAAAGATTTTCATTATTCCTATGTGTTAGTGCCTTTTAAATGATAGAAAGATTAAAAGATCTTAAAGATGAGTAAAAAAATAAACTCCAAGAAAATCCAATGGTAGTCTTCGTTTTATTCGACGGTATAATCTCAAATCATTTTCGCAAATAAATAAAATATTCGAATAATTTTATTTTTTTCTAAATAAACTCTTAATACGATATACGATTAATAGACAATGTTAAAAAATTTTGTTTTCAATATAGAAAATTTGATGATTTGATACTTGAATTCGAGAGTTTGCTTGAAACAGAAAGTGATCGTTTTCTTTGCGATTTTAAAAATCGAGAAGTATGTATATTCAATATTTATGAATATATTAAAAAAGACTAAATAATATTAATGAAAAACAATTATGTAGTAATAATAATTTTTTATTGAAATTTTTTGAATTGAAAATTAATCAGGTTTTCAGGGCTAAAAAAAAGTGTTTTTTAGAGAAGTTGTGTCTTGGAATTATTGGTTAATGGTGTCAACTATCCAATATTGGATATTATTATATTAGCAACGTAGGTAGCATTATGTGAATGGGTGTGAATACATAATATATATTGAAAAAAGATAGTAGGTATATTCAAATTTTTTATGTTAATCACAAATATTTTATTATTATTTATCTATTTTTTACTTTTCATGTAATTTAAGTATTATAATATAGTGTTGTACTTTTTAAATTATTTCTTCTATATTGGCGTCTTTGGGACTACCTACATGAGATTCTCATTACGTCTTCTAAATGAGTGGAAAGGCGATTGCTGTATTTATTTTTTAGAAGCTCATTTTGGAAAATGAAGCTTCACAGAGATATGCAGAAGGAAATATTGTCAAAATAAATTGTTCGCAGTCTCGTAAATTATAATTACTAGGCACATTTTTACAAAATTCAATGTGTTCCTGCTTTTCACGATGTTCAATGAAATGAGCTTTAAGTTGTGTGTCGTATTTTAGTTCAATGAGTTCTTTCATCAACTGAGTTTTAGGAAATCCAAAATGACTGAGTAATTTCATATCATTGTCTTCAAAATGCCAAGGGTTTTCTACAAAAATAAAACAGTTCTTAATATTTATCAAATCATTAAATCTTTTTTGAATTTCCGACAAATACGATATTCCTTCAAGTAGGATACCATATCTTGATAAATACTATCGGGAATAGCTATGTCGCGGGCCTCAGTTTGACGACCACTGATTTATATGCTAAAAATAAAAACCCTCAAGTTAATAACTTCAACAAAAGGAAATAAAAACCTCCTCTAAATCTTTAGAAGTGAATAAAATATCATGTAAGAGGGAGGAGCTACTTTTCATGAAACGGGGGGGGGGGGGGGGCACCCTGTATATTGGAGAATACCATAAATAAACCAAAGAAAAAGTATCAGGTTGGTAATTAGATCTTATATAATTAGCTAAAGTGTAAGGGTTATTATCCCTTCGTCAAAGGCTCGTTTATAATACCTTTTGATCCCCTCTAGACTTAATCTAACTTTGACTTAATCTTAATAGAGAACCTAATATGTTGAAAATATATAAATAATATATGGTATTGGGGGATTTATCATTTAAGATTACATAACATAAAATAGCGATCTCAGGAAAATTAATGATTGAAGCGTTAAATTTTGTATATTTATTATCTCCACTCTTATGCAAAAAACTACGAATGTGTAAATTTTTTAATTTTTCACTAATATAATTTTGCAATCCAACTTTTGGCAGACTTATATGCCAAAGACACTAATGTATTAATAATTAAATGAACCTCAAGTCTATATTAACGAATGAATAGCAAATATTCTTATTTAGAAAATGTTGAAATAGCACTAACTCAAAATAAGGTTTTTGCACATTCGGTGTTTTTCATAAGGGGTTTGATAAAGTATAAAATGAAATTTGACAAATATTTTCATATAAAACTTAAGGCGATTAAATATTTTTATAGAATAATTTATAAATTTGGTATAGAAATAAATAAAAAATAGATAAATATTTAGTAATAATGGTAGATAATAATAATTTAATGCCTAAAAGCCAAGTTTTAGAAAAATAATTTCAACTAAAAATGTGAAATCAATAAACCGCTTGACAAAAGTTAAACAAAAATTTCCCCGTAAACCTAACAATGGATTCCAGTCGAGTTTTATACGCTGATTATCATGCAATTTTCCGATTTTTTACAGCACGTCAGAGTTTTGAGATATTATCGGTTAAAATCATGAATAAGGCCATTATGACCTATTTTCGAGTCCCTTTAGATATTAAACAGCAATGTTTGCAATATTTTGCTGACGTAATAGAAAACAGCTTCATCTTTGATTTTCAAATTACCAGCTGTTTTTAGCTCAATTAGAACTCAAGTTATAACTAAAAACTAAAACTACGTGATTTTAAAGGATAATAAATAGTAGATAAAAACATAAGATTTTAGTTTTTTTAATTATAACTCGAGTTCTAATTGAGCTAAAAACAAGTGGTAATTTGAAAATCAAAAAGGAAGCTGTTTTCTATTACATCAACAAAATATCTTGATTTCAAATATTGATGTTTAATATCTAATGGGAAATAGGTCAAAATGGCCTTTTTCGTCGTTTTGACCGATAATATCTCAAAAATCTGACGTGTTGTAAAAAATCGGGAAATTGCATGATAATCTACTGGAATCCAATGTTGGGTTTTGGGAAGAAATTTTTGTCGGACGGTGTAATTATAAAATGAAAAATATGCGTTTTAATTGAAGTTATTGTAAATAAGATATGTTTATTTGCTAATGGGCTTAGTTAATAGGCGGAGGAAGGTTCTTTCGTAAATGATTAACGATTATAAGCTATTTTATTAAATTAATATTAGTTAAACATAAGAGAGGTGGTGTATGGTAAATTCATGTGGATGGCCACATCTTCTTATTTTCTGTTTTGTTTTGTTTTTCATTATGAAGTTCTGAATCTTTATAAAAATCCAAAATCTAATAAATTATTTGTTTTGGAAGTACAAATATTTTTCCACAAAAACTTTCTAAGACTCCGTTTTTGAATCTAGACAGACAAAAATAAGGTTGAAAATGATTTCCCTTCACACGTCTAAACACAAATAAAAAAATAAAAAATGAATTTAGGATGAATTTAATCCAACCTACTTGCTGAGAGGATTGTATTAATGCAAAGAATTTAGTAAATTATATAACATATTATTCAACATTTTTGAAAAAAATAAAAGTTGATTTGTTTCTAAGGCACTTGTATTAATGAAATTGATGAAAAAGATGATATGACATTATATTGTATTATTTTTCTCTATTCCAGGAATATCCTTTTGTTTAAAAGCCTTTATATAAATTATAATCCTCCACAGGGAGGAGAGAAAAATCGTTGACATAATATAATGTTGTTTGTTTTGAGGAAAGATATTTATTTCAAGGTCTAACTCCACTTATTCTTACTAATTTAACAAGCAGCCTCCTAATGCTTTGTGTTTAATATTAGTAATGTCACTCTGATTGTTATACGAGGTCTTTCGTGAGACAAAGATCTGCTATAAATACACTTGATGTCACTTGTGCAACAAACGACGATAGCTCGTTCCCAACAAGATTGTTCCATTTCAATTGTTTAACCAAAAAACTACTTTCGCTAAATTTAATTTAATCCTACAACTAATCGTGGTTACTTAAACTAACGACATCGAGAAATTAAATTAAATTAGTATTACTTAAATATTAGAGAGCAGCCAGGTGTATGGTAAAGTCATATGGATGCCACATCAACGATTTTTGTATCATACAACTTTAACATTTTTTTATATTCAGGTGTGCCGCAAATGATTCCAGATATTTTTAGTGTGCCGTCAACCAAAAATGATTGAGAAACACTGCTCTAGCTTTAAAGAAAAAAATTATTGAGATTTTAATTCGAAGTCATAATATAGGCATAAATAAACAATTTATATTAAAGCTTATTATAAATTACTACGGCAAATCTAGCGACCCGAGTCTTGGAAATTTTTTCACTTTTTTTTCTTAATTAATAAATGTGCAGCGCCCCCCCCCAGGGTTCTTTCATTATAAGCAGATCTTAGAAAAAAACTAAAAAAGGGTGTGGATAGAATTATCTAACTTCTTCCTTTATAGCGAAAGAAATGCATGTCAATACCTGTTTAGACTATTAAAGATTCAATTTTTAATTTCTATTATTCTAGGAATGGCCTTTTGCTCTTGGATTAAAATTATATTCGTTATAGAGAGAGCAAATATTTAATTGAACTTCAATAAAATAATGTAAAAAAATACTTGGTCTAACTGGTGAGCGTACTGGGTCGTGAAAAAGTTTTACTTTTTTCTTCATTTTTAGTATTCAATAGAAGAATTAAATTCATAAAAAGAAATCCTCTTAGAAAGTTTGTTCTGTAGCAAAATTTTTAGATTTTCAATGCGGAGAACTGTTTAGATTTTGGGCCAGTGTTTCTCAACATGTGTGCCGCGAGAGATTGTCAAATGTGCAGCGAGTGTTTTTGACAAATAATTAAAATTGCATGGGTTTGTAACTTTGAAAGAAGTATTTGTGTAATTACTTCATTTTTTGTATCATACAACGTTTACTTTTTCTTATATTTAGGTGTGCTACAAATGATTCAAGATATTTTTACTGTGCCGTGAACCAAAAAGATTGAGAAACACTGATCTAGAATAAGATGTCTGGATAAGAAAAAAAAACGAGATACAGTTATAGAGAAGGATAAAATAAACTCTCTTAAGTTTGCAGACGATGTGGCAATAATTGCAGAAGAAGAAACCAGTTTGAGAGAAATATTCCAAGCGAAGATTTGTGTGGACATTGATATCGAAGGATTGAAGTTTGTAAAACTTGAGAAAAAGGGAGGCAGAGAGAAGATCCCAGTCTCTAGAGAAGTCATAGGAAAACATTTTTTTTTTATTATTTATTTAATGTCACCGGGAACAAAGCCCATTTAGACAGCACATAAGTAGGGTTAGTGAGGGAGCCAAGTTTTCAGCCGGTATAAATTTTTATTTGCCAGCTAGGATCGAACCCCGGACCTCCACCTCAACATCGTCATAATCGATCGATGCCGAAGCGAAGCCAGTGCGTTAGCTGACTGAGCTACTCGACTCCCCATAGGGAAAACATGCTTGCAAATAAATTTATTCAGCAATTTTCCAATTTAATGTGTAGGTTATAAAATCTGATGCCACAGGCAAAGCTTTTGGATATAATTTTGGGGAACTTAAAAAAAAAATACTGAACTCTTTCATATAAAAAAATCTACATGTAATATAAAATGATTTACATAATTAAAAATATCTTTCATATTTGATTTTTGTTTCATCTATCACGAATTATAAAAAGGCAATGATAATTAGATCTGCTTGAATTAGATAAGGTATTTTCCAGTAACTGTTTGTCGAAAACTTGAAACTATATGTTTAAGAATTTTCAATGGTCTTATCCTAAATAGCTATGGAGCAAGTTTGAGCTTGAATATTCTGTTAGTTTCTAAAGGGTGGGGAAGAATGTTTAAGTTTAACTTGTCGCATTATAGAAGATAAGACAATGTAGTAAATACGTGGATCATGGAAGCAAACATTTAATTATTATTGACATTAAAAGGCCTCGCCTGCCTCCTTCTCTCCTCAATCAGCCATTCTTTTCATATTTACATCATTTTGAGATCTCACAGAATTCAACAGCTCTGGTAACCCTTTCTAGACCGCCCTTTTTCATATAATAATAAAAATCATTGTCATTTATAAGGGAAATAAATATAGTTGACTCTCGATAATTCGAACTCTTCAGCTGTTAACTTCGGTATTAAATCGAAAAAAATGCTTTGTATTTTGATACGCTCGATAACTTGAAATTCTTTTCGTAAGGTGGGGGAGAGTACGTTCTTTAATTCGAACTAGACCACTTCCCATGTAATGTTTACCACCTTTCAGCCCTACTTAACTTCCCAATTCTCTTTAGTTAATACGTGTCATCGCCTTAGAGTGTAAACCTGCTAAATTCATTTTTTATCATATATGACATATTAATACTGTTTGAAAGAAAAAGATGAGGCAGGATCGTCCAAGTAAAACTGCTACTTAAAATTACGGTCATAAAATGTAGAAAAAAATGTGAAAAACAGTTTCTTTCCTAAGCAACAATATTAAATTTTGTTTTGTTTTTTGTCTGCCCTGTGAAATTT
Organism: Forficula auricularia; assembly: GCA_024734495.1. Taxonomy (NCBI): domain Eukaryota; kingdom Metazoa; phylum Arthropoda; class Insecta; order Dermaptera; family Forficulidae; genus Forficula; species Forficula auricularia. Next base: position 3,889,722 of record JALMQS010000828.1, on the reverse strand, counting down.
CTTTTTTGTGAGTTAGCAGGTTTACACTCTAAGGCGACGATTTGTAATTTTTTTTTGTTCTTTTTTGTCGTTTTCATTATTTTTAATTTTTACTTGAGGCTATACCTATATAAAATTTATGTAAGCTCATACATATTTTCAAAAATATAATAAAAACTTTAATAATTCGATTTTTTTCCTCTTGATAATTCAAACTTCTTGATAATTCGAATATTTCTTGTAGTCCATAGATTTCGAATTATCGAGAGTAGTCGGTATTAAATTTTCCTTGTAATTGAGTTTCGAAAGGGTAATTTCAAATTATGTGATTAAAACTTATATAGATATTTTATATTTGTATTTACTCTATGTAATTATTGTTATGACCTCGTAATCAAACCTAAATAAAAAAATTGATTACTCTATTTCCAAGAAAAATCGGATATTCAGTGCGTTTTGAATCTGCAGGGTGTCCCATAACTCAAAGAAACCGTGAACAAGAGATAGGCCAGTTTATGACGGTCCAGAATCTAAAAAAAATTAAAAAAAAATAAATAATAATAATAACAAAAGTCTTATAGTTTTCGGACTAAAGCCATATTTTGAAAATCGTGGAAATCGCTACTCTTCACTAAATATTGAGATCCCGTGACTACAAATTTCCATAATTTATGATTCTAATTTTTGTTACGTAATCTTGTACCACAATCCAAAATAAAACCAATAGCACTATTCTTTTGGAGAAAAAAATTGAAAATGAACTGGAAGACTCATGTAGAGCAACTTAGGTTGAAATGTCTTAAGTCAATGAACCTTCTCAAAGTCCTTCAAAAGTCAAAATCATTGTTTATTTTCTTATTGTACGAAAGTAATGAAAAGTAGAAGTCGAGTTTTTTTTTTATAATTATTTACAATAAAATAAAATTCAACTTTTTCTTCTTTAAAATCAATGACTCCTACTACTTCACCTTGGTACACCCTTCTTCAATATACACAATACAATTTATTTAGACAAATCTTGGTAGGTACTTGGAATAAAAGTAAAAATAAGTTTTTTATTTATTTATATTACAAAATAAATAATCCAAGCACTTTACCTATGTTATTATTTATAAATAGCATAAAGACTTAAAAAATGCGTTCTTTTGGAAATTATTTTATCAAATCCAAGATATTTTCTCTTTTTCAAAAGACATTTTTATTTATTTAATTTGTTAATTATATATTTATTTATGTTCTATTGTATTCTGGGCGTAAGTACGTATATGATTTTATTTTTATTTGATCTTTCATGTTATTATGGTTACATAGAAAACAATTTTTCTACATACTATTATTCTACTGTGTAAGTAAAATCTTGTAAACCAATTTTCACAAAACATCTACTCGAGGCGACAAATGCGTGTTTGCTTGCAATAGCTATACAATATTTTATCAAGTCCAGGAATTAATAGAGATGTCAAAAATTATTTTCTGTATCCAAATATTCTTTGTATCTATTTCTCATTACCCTTTATTAACTTTTGGTATTTCATTAAAATAAATGGCTACTTTTTTTATTTTTAGTCATGTTAGCTTGGAAATAAATAATAATATGTTGTGTATTTTTGTACCTTTTTAAATTCATTTTGCAATAAAAGCGTGTTTTGAAAAAATTTAATATATTTTTATATTAAAAAATACAAATCTCTTAAAAAAAAATCATTAACAAGTTTATTCGAAATTTTATTTTTTATTTTTTAAAGATTTGTATTTTTTTAATATTTGATACTTACAATCAATAAATAATTTTTTCTTTGAAATATATTTTTATATATCTATAGGGATATTTTACAGAATGTTAACAAATAAAATAAATTCATAAAATAAAATAAAGAGATAGAGATCCATATTCTTAAAATATGAAACGCTGTCCATAAAATTATTTTTGGGGTAAAAATAGAAATCTTTATTTTTTTTCATATGAAATTAAAAATATTTAATCACAAAATATTATGCAAGTAAAACATCTAGATCAACCCTCGGCCTTCTTATATATGACGAATTGTGTTTTTTTTAAGTATCGGATATTTAAGAATGTATTTTAAATCGCATTAAATTAATTAAAAGTAAACCCCTATAATTACACAAAGAATAACATCATGAATAATAATAATAAATTTCAACAAGGATAATGGATTAAAAAAATTAAATAAGCAAAAAGATAGGTACGCAAATGCAGTCGACTCTCGATAATTCGAAATCCAAGGGGCTACAAGAAAAATTCCAATTATCAAGAAGTTTGAATTATCAAGAGAAAAAAAAAAATTCGAATTATTAAGAGTTTTATTATATTTTTGAAAATATGTATAAGCTTACATAAATTTAGCCTCAAGTAAAAAAGTAAAAATAACGAAAACGACAAAAAAGAACAAAAAATTACATACATTACGAGGAAAATGAGGAGTAAACAACAATAGAAAAAAATTTGAATTATAAAGAGGGGTATTGGCATAGTTCGAATTATAGAACGTTCTCTGCCCCTCTTGTTACGAAAAGAATTTCGAGTTATCGAGCTTATCAAAATACACGGTATTTTTGGATTTACCGATGTTAACAGCTGAAGAGTTGGAATTATCGAAAATTTCGAATTATCGAGGTTCGAATTATGGAGAGTCGACTGTATCACACTAAAAGAGATAGCCAGTATCTTATTTTAAAGTAAGATTCGAAATATTCTTTGGTTTATGTGACCTAACTAATAATTTTGATAGCTAAAACAATTTTTCTTTTATGGTTATTACCGAGGGGTGATCCGCGATTGGAAGTAGGTGTACACCTCTTTGGAAGTATTTCGGAAGTACTTGTAAATATTTGGTAGTAATTGCAAAAATTTGGAAGTACTTGGAAATATTTGGAAGTACTTGGAAATATTTGAAAGTAATTGGGAATATTTGGAAGTACTTGGAAATATTTGGAAGTGCATGGAAATATTTAGAAGTAATTGGAAATATTTGGAAATATTTGGAATTACTTGGAAATATTTGGAAGTACTTGGGACTATTTGGAAGTACTTGGAAATATTTGGAAGTACTTGGAAATATTTGAAAGTAATTGGGAATATTTGGAAGTACTTGGAAATATTTGAAAGTGCTTGGAAATATTTAGAAGTAATTGGAAAAATTTGGAAGTATTTGGAAATATTTGGAAGTACTTGGGACTATTTGGAAGTACTTGGAAATATTTGAGAGTACTTGGAAGTATGTGTACAGCATATTAGGTCGCGGTTCACCCCTCAGTTATTACCATATAAATACATTTTGTTGTTGGCTCAATGATATTTCTTTTCATATCTCTTTGTAGTAGGTAATTGTTTTTTTTTTCACATTTACACTGATTGAACACTTCCAGTATATCATCTTCATAAATTAATTAATCACTTACAATAAAAATCACCAAGTGCGAAATCCGAAGTCTCAAAAAAAATATTGCAAAAAAATTGCAATTATTTTAAATTATATGCGGCCCTTGGAAATCTTTAGGTCATCAGTGCGGCCCGTAGTGAAATTAGGGTTGGTCAGGCCTGATATAGATAACACTGAGAATTCCTTACTTATCTTGTTGTCCAATGACTTTTCCATCGGAGTTTTACGAAGCTCTGCTGCTTTTACAACACTATATAGAATTTAAGAGGAGGATCAAAGATGATATTGCCCAAATCGATGGAGCAACTCCATCATACGTGATAGGAGCTGCAATATCGCATAGAAATTTAACGTGCAGCCAAGTTCCAATATATTATAAATATTCACTTTTATTTTGAAAACAAGTCGCTACATTTTAACTTTTATGTTTAGTTAAATGAAAATACATATTACTATTCCCTCACTACCAGATTAGCTTCATAGAAAATAATCTAAGTTAAGACAGTTAATTTTACTATGTTGTCCAATTTAAAAATATCAGTTAATCAACAATTTGGGTAAGTAAATACAAATTTCAAAAGAAACATTTGGAATATAATAAGATATAATAAATTAGTTCAGGGGTCCCAAACTTTTCCGAGTCGCGTGTTCTTTGTTCATGGAGCCCTATTATTATTATTTATTTTGGCCGAGCAGGAGGGGGCCTCCTCTTACAACATTATAAATATTTACAAAATTGGGTCTATAATTTGTGGTGGTTTACATCTCTCTCTCTCTCACTCCCTCGTTATTTACAGAAGTAGCATGTTATTTTAGAATTCTATACAGGTCATTCAATAAGTCCGTAAGATGACACATAGATGGCGTTACTAGAATTTTTTCCAAATGATTTTTATTTAGTATTAACCTTCAAACGATACATGTATAAATTTGACAGTAATCTGACTATTGATTAGTGAGTTATAGCATTTTGTGTGAAGCAACTTTTGTTATTGGAAAAAAAATGGAAAAAAGTGAATTTCGAGTTTAAATAAAGCATTGCTTTTTGATGAAAAAAAAATACAGTGGAAACCAAACAATGGCTTGACAAACATTATCCGAACTCTGATCCATCGAGACAAATGGTAGAGAAGTGGATTGCTGAATTTAAACGTGGTCGTACCAGCACAAATGATGCAGAGCGCAGTGGACGCCCAAATGAGGCTGTTATTCCAGAAAACATAAAAAAATCCACAAATTGGTTATGAACGATCGCAAATTGAAGGTGCACGAGCTAGCTGACATTGTAAAGATATCAGATGGTAGTGTTTTTACCATTTTACACGAACATTTGGGTATGCGAAAGCTCTGTGCAAAGTGGGTGCCGCGTGAGCTCACAGTCGACCAAAAACAACAACGAATCGATGCTTCAGAGGAGTGTTTGGCGCTGTTAAACCGCAATAAAATGGAATTCTATCGTCGATATGTGACAATGGATGAGACATGGCTTCACTATTACACACCAGAATCCAAAAGACAGTCAGCTGAGTGGACAGCAGTCGACGAACCGAATCCAAAGCGAGCAAAGACGCAACAGTAGGCCGGTAAGGTGATGGCGTCTGTATTTTGGGATGCGAACGGAATAATATTCATTGACTATCTCCAAAAAGGAACAACTATCAAGAGCGACTATTACTGTGCACTTTTGGATCGATTGAAGGCTGGAATCGCAAAGAAACCGCCACATTTGAAAAAGAAAAAAGTGTTGTTTCAAATTTTTAGCTTCTCACTTTGTTTTTTTGTCTAGTTAGGCCAAATGTTTTGCTTCAATTAATTATTATTATTAGCTTCGCGGAGCACCTGCCGGGATGCCGCGGCGCACAGTTTGTTAACCCCTATATTAGTTGTTTTATCAAATGACTGGATTCGACAACAATAACTAAATGAGTAAATTTTCTACTCTTTAGGCCCTGTTTTTAAATCTTATTCAAATAGCGTATTAATAATATTAAATATACATATCCCACTAAAAGTTTTATTCTAGAATAGGTTTATTGGATGGACCAACTAAGTAACTAGGTACATTTTTTCTGTAGATTGCTAGACCAGGCTCTACACTAATTTAGGCATACATTTGCATGCGGAAGGGCCAGGGGTATGGCAAGCGTTTAAGACATGGGCCAGAAAACAAAAAAGAAGTAAATGAAATTCCAAAACAATACATCTATACTAGCAATGATTTTTCCATGAAAATTGTTTATTTTTATATAAAATTCTATTTTTCAAAATGTGTTATTTTAAATTTTTATAAGAAAGGACCTTGACATGGTTCGATTATAGTAAAATATATTTATATTTAATTGAAGATTTGGTGATTTTAATTTTTTTCGAAACCTCCCATTCCATAGTTTTTTTTTGTTTTTTTTTATATATAATGATACTGATTCAAGAAGAAATTGCACCAAAAAGGTACAACCTCTGTAGTCCGAGGTGGACCCTTGTATCGTGAAAATAAGAAGAGATTACAGGGATTGGGTCGGAGTTGAAGGTATCTGTGGATGCGGGTCTTGAAAGACTGAAGGTTATATGTAGCTGGAAAGACGGACAGGGGAAAAGAATTCCAGTCTCTAGAAATCATAGGGATAAACAAATTGGTGAATGCGTTTGTTAGGTTAGTATTCAATTTAATGCGAGTAGTGGTGTTTAATCTTAGAAAATCGTTTATTTCGCTCAAATGAAGCTTTTGGAGCATAAAACGGTGACGTCACTCTAACTTTGACTTCCGGGATTTTCATTGAATTTTTTTTATTTGTAAAAAAATAAGCTGAGGTGTTCTGATGTGGCCATCCACTTGACTTTACCATTCAACCTGGCCCCTCACTTATATTTAATATTTAATAAAAGTATTTATAATCATGTAGGCGAGGTTAGTTTTTGCATTTTTAGACTTCTGGGGTCCCACTGATTATGTATACAAAATTTGGTTGAGTTTAGTACAATGGCCAAGATTTTCATTTTTTGACCCCCCCCCCTCCCCATTTTGGGTGGTTAGTTTTTGCATTTTTAGACTTCTGGGGTCCCACTGATTATGTATACAAAATTTGGTGGAGTTTGCTCAAATGTCCTAGATTTTCATTTTTTAACCCTCCTCCACCAATTTTGGGTCGATATGCACCAAAATCTAATCAGCTCTTAATCTCAATGGACCAAAACTACGTGTGAAATTTGGTTTCGATATTCAGACCAGTTTTTAAGCTAGCTCGTCCACAAAAATTTGGAAACGCACAGACTAACTAACTAACAGACAACCAAACAGACTAACTAACAGACATTTTGTCAAAACAATTATTATCTCGAAAAATAGAATTTTTTCGATGTTCACTTATTAGGGCTTTTTGTATAATAACAATTCTAATTATGAAGATTTAATATTTGAAAATAATGATAAAAAGCAATAGTATAATTTTTGTTGAGAATGATAAATCGAAATAACTCTCAAATTGAATCGAATATTCAAAAAGGTCGAGGAAGACCTAAATTGATAAAAACAGGAAAAAAGGGAAGACCCAAAAAAGTTTATCACCAAAATAAACAAGTATTCCAAGAAGAATCAGATCCAAGAAGGGTCAGATCAATTATAAGAAGAATCAGATGAAGAACCAAATCAAATAGAAGAAGAAATTGAAGATTCTCATCTAGATAAAGAAGAAAATTCTTTTAATTCTAATTATAGTTTTAACACTGAAATTTCTCTAAATGATGCTCTTTTAGGTACTGATGCAAATAATTGGAAGGCAGCTATACGCAAGGAATGCTTAGCATTGTTAAATAATAATACCTGGAAGATGATTGAGAAATCAGATGATCAAAACGTTATTGGTTGCCGCTTTGTTTTAACTAATAAAATTAATAATAATCATCCAATTAAAAAGGCAAGACTTGTTGCCAAAAGAGAGTCCAACCAACCTCTCTGAAATTTTAAATGATTTAATTAAAAATGAAACAAGCGAGATTAAAAATACCGCCAAAAAAATGCTAAAAGATTTTGAAAATGGGAAAACTACCCTTAAACTAAAAAAGGCGTTGTATGGACTTAAGCAGTCGGGACGCCAGTGGTATAAGAAATTAGATAAAAAATTGAAGGACCTAAATATGTCTCCAACGAATAATGATCCTTGTATTTATTTTAAAAGAAATGATAAAAATATTTTAATTGTAATAGTTTATGTTGACGATTTGATAGTAATTGGTTCAAATCAAAATGAAATAAATAATCTAAAAAAGGATTTGTCTAATGATTTTAAAATGAAAGATATGGGAAACATTAATTATTTCTTAGGAATTAAGTTTGAATACAATAAAAATAAAAATATTTTAAATTTGAATCAAACTAATTATATTGAAGAAATCTTAAAGAAATTTAATATGGAAAATTGTAAACCAAGTTTCACTCCCATGGAACCAAATCTTAAATTAAATAAATCAAAAATTAATGAAAATGATTTAAAAAAATATCCTTATCAGTCATTAATAGGATCATTGAATTATTTATCAGTATGTACAAGACCTGATATCAGTTTTGCAGTGAACTATTTAAGTCAGTTCAATAATTGCTACACAGAAGAGCATTTTAAGGCCGCAAAAAGAATCCTAAGGTATCTTCAGGGGACAAAGTCACTTGGACTCAAATTTCAGAAAACAGGCACCCCTTTACATGGATACGCGGATGCAGATTGGGGAAATTGTCCAATAGATAGGAAGTCCTTCAGTGGATATGCTTTTATACTTGGAGGAGGTCCAATACAATGGAATGCCAAAAAGCAGAGCATTGTGGCCCTCTCAAGCACTGAAGCTGAATACATTGCGATGGGAGAAGCTTCAAGAGAAGCCATCTACCTCCAAAATTTTTAAAAGAAATTGGACTTGTCGGGACAAACCCAGTGAAAATCTTCAATGATAATCAAAGTGCCAAGTTTGTTGCGGAAAACAAAACATTTCACAACAGAACCAAACACATTGATATCAGATATCATTTTATTAGAGGGTTAATTGAAGATGATAAAATTAAATTGGAATATTTAAGGTCAGATGAAATGCCGGCCGACTTCTTAACCAAACCACTTTCCAAGGCAAAGCAAGAAAATTGCATCAAGAGGATTGGGATGAAAAAATGAAGAAATAAAATCTTTTTTGAATACTATTTTTTTTCGGTTGAGGGGGTGTGTTAAAATATATGTACAATATTGGCACCTCCGATATGACATCAGCGCCACTCAGGTGTTGACTATATTAACTTAACTTATTACTCACCTTTCGTCTTTCTACTCGAGTCAATGTAACATACTATATATTGCTTTTTCCTCATGTACTATTCTATTATATTGTAATATGTGCAACCTCAATAAATTGCTTTATATATTTTATCTATAAAATTATCTATCATTGTGATATTCCGCTATCCACACCTTTTATACCTCTTAACAACCGAGATGACATGGTTTCGATCAATTTTTTTAATCAAAAAAGTTTCAGCCGTTTTTGAGATATTTCGAAAAAAGAAGGAAAAAGCCCACTTTTGTCATGCACGATTATAATACTTGACCATACCCTGTTTGGTAAAGTAAAAAAAGAAAATGTGAAAAAAATAGAATATATTTTTTATCTACAAGTTATAAAATCACTCTGACGATTAAAAAAAATAATAATAATTAAATAGTTACAAATACAACACTTGTTTTATTTTCTTCCTACCTAAATGTTTTGCCCACAAGGCTGGTGACATATAAAGCTGTCCATAAAAAATTAACGACGCCGACGGCAGGAATAAAATTCCCTGATGAAATTTAATAAATATTACTTTTATTAAATCTATTAAATTTAATATCTCCAATATTTCAATAAACAACAAAGTACGAAACAATTTTAGAAAAAACATCACTCTTTTCTTTCGTGTTTCCGCATCTTCGTTCCTTTTAAAACTACAGATAGAAATGTATAAAAGCTTTCAAAGAACTTCTAAATTGATGGCTATCTATATATTTTCTTCTTTTTTTTGTATATACGATATTCTTCACTCTTCATGGGTATCGTTTCATTTTTTTCTTTAAGAAATATCATAATTTATAATTCATGCATCATAGATTTATATATTTTCTATTTATTACGCTTTGACATCCAAAGAAATGTCTAAGAAAATGGAGCAACGAAATCTAGACATTTCAAAAAATCTAATCTTGTATTCATATTTTTTAAATAGATCCAAAAGTTAACTAAGACTTGGTAATTTTAATAACTGTTTTCATTTTTGTTTTCTAAAAATAAATAAATTATAACTAAAATTTACGTATCTGAAAATTAAAAAAAAAATTGTGTAATCAAATTTTAAATTTAAAAGATCACTACACATAAACACCCTAAATTATATCTAAGTTGTCTACGGATATTACTATTCGTTTATTTACTTAGGGCCGGTTGTATGTAGCAAATTAAATGTTTTTTACTGTCAATGCCTGGCATCTGATTGGCCATCCCAATCCCTCCATTTACCATCTACCCTGTGTTAGTGATAAAAAGCATTTACTTTGCGACATACAACCGGCCCTTAAAGTTCCCTCTTTTCTGTAACTACTATCGTGCCAGCTTGTCACGATCTTTTCATAAAAATAAAATTATGGTGACACGGTAAATAGTATTAACAAGTACCAGAAACATAGGTTCACCAGTAGCTGTGGAAACTTGAACTGGTATAAGTCTTAAATAATCATTAAGGAAAAAATCTAAAAACACCAATTTCCCACTTGTGAGTAAAATTTATTGTTCTAAAATTACCATTGTTATAGAAAGTCTCACGCTTCCCTTATTAATTTCAAAAGTATTAGTAAGCCAAGTTCTCTTCCATTTCTGTTTATGTTTGCGTGTATATGTAATTATGTGTAAATTGGTGTAGAGGTCAGATTATTATAATCGGTCAAGTTTTCAAAAGGCTTGAACCCGTTTTATCTGATTCATAGGCAATGACTACTCACCCGCTCATACAACTGATTGAAGTTTTTATAAAAAAAAACTTATTATTTTCTTTTTGCACTTTTCTTTTATATTTTATTAAAAAATCATCTCTCAATTTTTTACAAATTAAATATTTAAACATAATATGTTTCGAGGACTAATTTATCTTCAGCTATTAATCAATTTGCGTATATATATAATAATATTTAGATTTATAGTTATTATTCTTTTTCGATATTATTTTCTACCTTCACACCAATGCATAGCTCAGGAACATTATTAAATTTTTTTTGGTCAATAAAAAGTTTGGGTTTAAAACAGAGGCGGATTAAATGGTGTGCAGACTGGGGGCCATGAACCGGGCAGAATATAAATGCTATTGGTAAATCTATTAAATAAATATTAGAGAGCCATTTTTGGAGGCACTGGTAGAGCAATAGGTAAGTCGTTTGACTTTCGAATCTAGGCCTTAGTCGGAAGAATGTTCACCTTTGTCAAAAATGCAAAGCACCTCACTAAATACACTTGCACGTGTAATGGGAAACCACCCTTCATGTCGGAAAAATAAATATTTTAATCCCCCATATCTCGTATACGCTAAGTCGCAGAGATTTAGGATTTGAAAATTGAGTTTATCGAGAGACTAGAACAGGGCCGTCTTTATGAGGTAGGTATGGGGCCCTAGGCCCAAGTACCGAAGAGGCCATTAGCAAATTTAACTCTGCACTAGTCAATTTTATTAGTCACTTGTTTTGTGTGTATGTGTGTGTGGGGGTAGACGGGTTTAGAGTTTATGGTCGGTTACTAAATTTCATATCAGCCTCTCGCTGTGTATGAGGTTCTAAAGGTTTGGGGGCTTACGGTTAAATGCTGAAAGTTTGTATCGACAACTCCTTAGGTGTGGATTTAGTGGGTTTAATTGATGGCGGGGGCCCCTAAAACATTTACCAGTTCTACAGCTACCGATAAAAAAAAACGTTTAGATTTTGATAATGAGTGCCGAAATTTGCGATTTTTTGGGACCTTTGTCTCACAAATGATTTGAGACTTGAAGCTTGAAACTTTCACAGGGTCATTGATAAAATAAGTCATAATAACATAATTTTTTGTTAGTAGCTAATTTCATTGGAAGTGTAGTTATACCGATTTCAAAGAGACCATCATGATACCAGACAAGACCTAGCTTCTTGGCTTGCTAGGAAACATTTACAAAATTACATACTTGTTATTATTAAAAAATCTTTGATATTTTATCCACTTGGAGTCATTTTCGTGTAGAGGAAAGTATTTAGTCAAATCAAAGCACAACTGAATAAAAAGAAAAATCAGTGGGTTGTTGTTTTGTAGCTACGTTTACATTCTTTGTAATTCCTTCGTAGTCCAACACTACACTCTTGTCGTTGAGGCCTATCATATCAGCTTTCTTCAAATTTAAATTAGTGTCCTACTGTTTGATTTCTTCATTTTTTTCATTCTTTCTACAAAAATTTACTTTTAAAAAATCTGTATTTGGTGCGAAATAGGCAATATTTGACAAAAATTCTTCAAATATGCAATTTTATGCAAAAATATGCAGTATAAAATTTTACCCTCAGAATCCTAGATGCATAATTCGGATAGATAACTGATACCCTGGGTCGTATGTGCCGGCAAACAAAATTTGCAATTACATAGGAATCCGGTCTCTAATTATAACTTAAGATAAGAGAGGCAGCCAGCAAAATAGAGAGGTTTCAATTTTATTTTCATCGGGAAAGAGAATAGTTTTAACAGAAAATATTATATATTGTTCGTTTATGATGTAAACATCCATAAAAACGTATTACCATTAAATTCAATGAATTAAGCCAGTGCTTCTCAAACTATGCTCCACGGACTACTAGAACTTTCCATGTATATTTCATAAGACCCCAAGTGTAGGTATTTCAGAATTCTCCATTGAATATTAGAAAATCACAATTGTATTTCAGAGTTCGAAATTCAGAATAATTTATATGAGAAAAAGTCTTTTCTTTTTCCTGAATATTAAAACAAAACTTGAAATTCCATATTATTGTTTGAATCAATTTGTAACAATAATTGGGATAAATGAAGAAATGAAAATATCAGTATTTTTCTTTTAGGGTGGCAAAAAAATCGATAAAAGAAAAAAAAAGAAAGAAGGACGTGAATAAAATAAAGTGCTGCAGAAAAAAAGGGATTTGTAAGAAGAAAAGAGAAGCCGAGGGCAAGAAAGGGAAGCGAAGCCGCAAAAAGATGAGCTCCATGAAGATATTCTCCTTAACAAATTAAAGCCGCTTGAGAAAATGGCCGATTTCGACGGCGAGTGTGTCATTGTGGAGAAACTTGATGAGCTCTACATTTCATAGATGAATTAATCGAAATTAACTGGATAACATATTATCCCTCTTTTATAATTCAAGAAAATTTCCAAGAAAAATTATTCTAGTAAAGTTGACTACGTGTAAAAATTATTAAATATTTTTTTGCAAGAATAAAACGTACACCAGTAGAGCAATTTATCACAGCGTTATAAAGGCAGCAATGATAACAAACTGGTGAGAATATTAGATGACTTTCACTTATCTCCTTTATTTGAAAATCATCTATTCATTTACAAGTTTATTATTTTATTTTTATTTATTCAATATACGGAAATTAAGCCAATTATAATATTACCAGCTGCCTTTGCTGCCAAGGATAGGATCTATGCCACCTGGAGTCCGCCATGAGTTTTAATAAAATAATTTAAAATTGAGTGGTATCGATGAGGCAGTCCAAAAAAAAAGAAGATAATTTACACTATCTTTTTATTCATAAAACCGACGTTTCGGAGGCTATTCCTTCCTTCTTCAGGGTTTTGAAAAGTCCATGAATATTAATAGATTTTATTTGTCAAGAACTATTAGGCCCTTAGCGGTTTTTTGTAGAACAGGCTCGTGACTATTTTGTTGAATATCAAGAGTTGGTGGGCTTAAAATTTTCTTTTTCTCATCTGCCATGGAGCTTCACTATTTGTGGAGTCTTCGACTTCGGTGTTCATTATTTGAGGTGTTAACATCATTTTGGGCAAGGGGCAAACTCCCTGGTTAATGTGGAATTATTCACTGGTCAGGAATAATTAGTTTAAAGCAAAAACAGTAAGGAAAAGAAAAAAAAGAATAAATAAAATAAAATATTCCAATGCACATGGTAATGCATGTATGATATTAATAGAGAGGATTATAAGAGGTCTGCTCAAATTCGGCAAGGTCTGTAGAATCTTTATTTTTGATCTTCCACCTCATTTTGGGTGTTTATTTTCATAAATTTGTTTAAACAAAAATGTCAAAAATTACAAACTCAATTGATAGCAGATGGATTGTGACATTTTCGTTTCGAAATTTTGAAATAAACACCCAAAAAATGGGGCGGAAGGTCAAAAAATGAAGATTCTAGGCCTTTGAGCCAAACTCAACCAACATTAGTAAATTTTAGTTGCCACAAAGGTATTCAGTGAAACGAGTTTTAACTATAAGAACCCGTTCTTATTAAAAATCGGATTTTACTGCAACATATTTAAGATTTCATGTGAAAGAGTTCATAATGCATATAATTTTATATTAATTAGATCGAGAGATCAAATCTACAACTTATAATCATTTTCACTTAATACATTTTTCAATAAACTATTTATTTTCTTAAGTTTTCTATTTATAGAATTTTTAATTGTACTGTGGATGCAATTGACTTTTATATTAATCACACATTATAAGAATAAAGTCTATTTGGGAGAAGTTTTATCTCATACCTCACTCTATTCAAGCCTGCGGGTTTTCAAATAGTTGGTGTTACATATAGGAAGAAAAGAAGATTTGTCAAAACGACTGTAGATAATACTGGAGCACTTTGAGATTTAATAAGATGGAGGATTTCAGAACTATCAATCTGATTATTCAAAAGTATGTGAAGGAATATCAAGTCATTTTGCAATCTCGGGACGATAAACTTTGAATATTAAGTTCTCTTCTCAAGGGTCTAGATTCTTGAAGAATGATAGAAGAAATAAGTCAGGAGATGATGGGAATTTATATGAAATTATTTTCAAAAATTTATTTTAAACTCTTTCGATATGGTCAATTCGCTGTTGGACATGCGGAGACCAAATTATACTGCACCAATATTCTTAGCTTGATTCCTTAACTAGGAATTGAAACTAATATTTAGACAGTTGAAATTTCTTAAATGTTTTCTATTTCTAAATATAAATCCTTATAGTTTAAATATTCATTACAAATATTTTTGAAATGTAGAACAAAGAGAAAGAGAAGACTTGTAAGTAGAATCCCAAATCACATATTATGTGATCGACCTGGGAGATATATAGTACAGTATTTTATATGTCGAATTTTAAGTCTCTGAAAATGTATTAAACATACCATTTATCAATGTTAGGATCCATTATTATTCCCATACTATTCATATTCATACAAAATAAGCTTTTGAGATTTAACTGTAGTCAAGTAGAATCAATATTATTAGCTTTTCTTATATATGTATGATCTTCCGAAACATGTTTAAAAAATTTGGTAAAGCACAGACTAACAGACTAACGTACTAACAGACATTTTGACAAAGTAATTAATAATACCATAGGTATCATTAAAAATATAATTTATTTTCGATCTTCACTTATTAGGGCTTTTTGTAGACCGAAATGACATGGTTACGCCCAATTTTTTTAATCAAAATGAGTTTCAGTCATTGGCTTTTAAGATATTTCGATAAAACGAAGCGAAAAAACACTTTTTCCATTCACGGTTACAATACTTGACCATACCCTGTATGGTAAAGTAAAAAGCTGGAAACGACATATGTTTTAAGTTTCCATTTCATCCATAGGGTAGTAGGAGTATAGAGAAATTCTATGGGATAAAGTATTTTTTTGGTCAGAGGCCAAAGTCACCTTCATAGAGTCATAAAGTAAAAAGTATGGACCAACTAAAGTAAAATTTTGAATTATTCAAATTAGATAGAGATTTTAGAAACCCCCGACAGAATTTGCTCAAAAATAATGCCCAGGGCCTATAAAGATCTATTTTTTCATTTAGTCCTTTTTTGTCTGTTAGGTACTTATAATGTATGGATGAATGGATGAATGAATCCAGTTTTTTATCGACGATTTTTTTTCATACCGTTTGACTTATCGCAATGACATTGAGTACCTATTATTATTTTAACAACATGAAGCGTCGATTAGTTTTTAGTTCATATAGGTCCACAAACATTAGCACCTACTTTATCTACTGAGGATTTATTTTTTCTAAATATCTCGAAAATGGCTGAGTATTAATGTGAAATAAACTGTAATTAAATATTTGGAATATTTCATTAGTTTAAGAGAAGAAAAGAAAAAATTCAAGAAGTTATCATTTGTAGACTCAGGCAGTGAGTGGAGGCTAAATTTAAATAAAAAAAAATCAAATAGTTTAATTATTATTTTTTTAATTTTAATATTTAATTACTGTTTTTATTATATTTCTATTCCAACATATATGGACAAGTAATGTGGACTTTTGAATTGAATCTTGAAAGTATGAATCAAAGTAGATTTTTGGAGAATTTTAGGGATTTTAAGTAAAACAGATTAATTTTTTCTGAAAGGATTTTATCAAGAATAATCCCTGTTTACGGGGTTAAATAACATTTCACTTCCAAAGAAAGGATTATAATTTAAAAGTTTATATTGAAGAACAATGGAATTTAATTATCTCCATCTAGTAAATAATATTTATTTATTTATTATTTACGACGGCAAGAGGCCTTTACAAATTGGTTACATTTAAACATAATATTATACACATAATGTAGAAAGACAGAGAGTATAATAGGTAATATGTTAAGTGAGAATAAATTCTGTAAATAACAAATAAATGAATTTTGAATTTTAAAGCTTAATCATAAGATAGCGTATTTTCTTTAATTGCTTTAGTCACTCTATTAGGATGAGAAGCCAAATCTATTACACTAATTCTTAAGGAAAGAGCGTTATAGCAAACACAGAGTCTATAGATTGGATTGTTCTCAGCGTGACGCGTGATTGGTACTTTAGGGTAGAAAGGCTGGTTGTGTCTAAGTACATATGTAGGATTACACTGCCCAACAATGAAAATGCTTCGGGCTCAAAAATAGCTGATTCTTATGTATTTCCACCTGCTGAATTCAAAAATCACCATAAAGATTACCGATTAGCTCTTGTTTTGGAGATATAATCGATCAAAACGGTGAAAAAGACCATTTTGACCTATTTTCGAGTTCCGTTAGATATTAAACAACAATATTTGAGATCACAATATTTTGTTGAACTAATAGAAAACAGCTTCCTCTTGATTTACAAATTACCACTTGTTTGTAGCTCAATTAGAACTCGAGTTATAACTAAAAAACTAAAACTACGTGATTATAAAGGATAATAAACATTAATAAAGTAAAGGGAGTGTAGTTTCAGAGTGAATGAAATAAAACTCAAAGAGGTGTATACAATCTCAATATATTTCGGATTATTAGTCCATCATCAGGAGTTTACAGGTTAAAAACTAATCTGTAAATTCCTGATGGACTAATAACACTGGGCAACAAAAAAGAGGCAAGCTAAAAAACGACGATCTGATGAAGGCACCACATAAATCTCTTCAGACACGACCATCTGTGAAGTATTATTCCAGCAATGTAGAACTCTTAGAATGTAACTACAATTTGTAAAAAAATAAAATGCACTTTCAATGTTGTTAGCATATGTAATTAAAATGTATCTTTTTCTCTTGATCCGCCACCTACTGTATTTCACAGAAACTAGAGCTAAGAAAAATTTTCATTGTCATATTCGTTTTTCTCAACCCAAAATTGGTAGGAATTGACTCATCAAGTGCTCGAAGCATTTAAAAATTATTTTTTTGTTGCCCAGTGTTATTTAACGGAAAAAGAGACTTTAGTTCTGGACAATAAATTCTGTTAGATATAATTTTGTAAGTTAATACATTTTCAGAAGCAATCATGGATAATAGAATTGTTGGTTTAGACTAAAGGTTTCTCTAATTGCTGTATAATCGTGGTCGAATCTGGGCATAGGGTTTCCAGATAGATACGCAAGATGCCTCTCAACGCCTTATGCTGAACTCTCTCAAGCCTTGCTATATTAATTTTTCAAATTAGGTCTCCAAATGGGTGATCCATACATCAATACGGATTTAGCCAGCCTAATGTACAAGTGTTTGATATCTGGTCCGTTTAGTGTTGCGAATGATGGATCACTCAAATTCGATTCGCCTTACTAACCACTTTGGTTATATGTTCATTGAAG
Organism: Forficula auricularia; assembly: GCA_024734495.1. Lineage (NCBI taxonomy): Eukaryota > Metazoa > Arthropoda > Insecta > Dermaptera > Forficulidae > Forficula > Forficula auricularia. Next base: position 3,872,016 of record JALMQS010000828.1, on the reverse strand, counting down.
GTAAGTTTATCATCAGAATTTATTGTGCCGAATAAAAATTTTAAATCCTGAAACTGCACTAGTGAAGAGTTTATAATAAAAAGAAATCTATCCATCTTTTTTTGAAGATTTTTATATTTCGCCCCGCCCTCTTATAACTGATTGATTTTTAAAAACAAATATTAATTTTAAATTAATTCAGATTTCCCGTGATTTTATGTGGTGGTCATGCTAGTTAAATCTGTAATTCAAATTTTTTTTTCTAAAATCAACTCGACAAAAAAATCCATAAATATTCGTGTAGGTGTAGGTGTTCACAAATCACACTTTTGACTTGACTATTTATATGGGGATGAAAAAAATCTCAGATAAACGCTTGTTTAGAATTTTAACACGGTAGAAATAAATCTTAAAAAGGGCTTTTGCTATTTTAGTACCAGCCTATTTTAATGTTAACATTTACAGCAATTTTATCAAAACAAGCCAACACGTCAGATAATAAATTAAAAGTGACAATAAACATTATGTCATAAATTACAATACACATATGTTCATTGTGCATGTATTAATATACGATGATAATACTAATTTTCAAATATACCACCGCCAATAAACTCTAGTTGCTATAAAGCTATTCAGTGAAACTCCGTTTTAACTAGTAAGAACGCGTTCTTACTAAAAATCGGGTTTTTCCTGCAACATATTTATTTGACATATATGAATGTATGTATGTTTATTTCCATCAAGCAGAGGACAACCTCTTTGATTCTCTTTATGATTCAACAACTCTGCTACTATCGGCAAAATAAAAACGTTTCAATGAAAATATGTATGTCATGAAAAAAGGTTTAATTTTGGTGATTATAGACGAAAATGCACTTTTGATAAACAGTTCAATCATAGAAGCATCTAGCCTACAATTCTTTTTAATAATTATGTACGTTTGTTTGAAGATTTTTAAAATTAATACCCATATTTTAGTAGGTGAAAATAAATGTTAGGTCAATGTAAAAATAGAGATTAGCATATTTTCTTCAAATAATAAATCATAATGGTGTGAAACATGGAGATTGTAGACAGTTGAAAAATTGAGGGTCAGTTGGAGACGAAGATTTACGTCAAACCAGTATCTGAACCGATGACTTTTGGATGATCATCAGTGAAATAAGTATTTTCGTTAATTTCAATAAAACTTTTTTTTGAAGAATCTTTATTAATTACAGCTAAAGAAAATTATTCTTTTAAAATTCAATAGTATAGGAAAAAGTTTATTCCCTCTCCCTCGTTCTCTCTCGACGCTTTATTAAAAATAAAATTACATCATAAATTTTCAAGTTCTTAATAAAGTCAATTAGCTTATCTCTTGAGAGAGAGTGAGAAAGAAATATTCCATTTACTCTTCCTAAAAAAAAGAAAAATTAAAAATAACACCATTCACAACTGGGGACGGGGAGATTTTCAACATCAAGAATATTTAAATGAAAATTTATTTTATTATTATTATTTTTTTATTGATTTAAAAAATAAGAATGTCAGGAATGAAGCCGAAGAGCACATCCCTAGAGAGTAGAGAGAGGATTTTTTATTAAAACGAAATATAAAAAATAAATAATTAAATAATTTATAAAGAATAAATTAAAGATTGGTTCTTCATTTCGTGTATTACAGATATATTGGCCATATTCTGTCTATACTTCTCTAAGGGCCATACTCGATAACCAGCGTCTGCGATTATTTATTTATTAAAATAAAAAAAAAACATTGTATCTGAAGGGCCATCTAGCCCCTTTAATGTACAATTTTCGGCCAATTCAATTACATAAATATTAATATAATACAAAACAAAAACGGAAAAACAAATATAAAAGCAAGAAAAATTCAAAAAGTAAAACATATGGTACATAATAATTAAATGAAACATAAATATTAAAAATACAATATATATAGAAGGAGAGTAAAAAAATAATAATGCCAACATATAGGATACAAAAACAGAAAATAGAAATAAAATATTAAGCTAGGTGCTTGCGAAGTTCTTCCTCGAATGCTTCAGGACGCCCAATCTTCCTTACGTTGAGTGGCAGTGAGTTCCAGACCTTGGTCGCCGTAACCTCAAATGAGTCCGCCATCATTCTGCTTCTATGTGGTGGACAGACCAGCGTGCGCGCACGTATTGACGGACCGCAGGCCAGCGTCCGACTGAGATAGTCAGGCGCACGACCCAAGAGAACCCCGTGCACAAACTTAGCATATCTGTACTTTCGGAAGGCACCAAAGTTCATCCCCATTACTATGAAGAGTATCCTCTACATTGTAATTTTCCTGGTGAAATTTTTCACAGGGGTGGTTTCCCATTTCCTTCTCCTCCTCCTCCTTCTGCCTATACTGGAAGTACTATATTTAACCCTTCACTGCATAGTGTATCATATCTGATACAGTAAACAAATCTGGTATTTAGTAAACTAAGCACGTGTTTTCTTACTATTCTACACATTTTATCTCATTTAATACAAAAGAAAGAATATATCTAGTTCAAAATATTTCCGCTATTTGTCACTGCACTACAAATAAAGTTATTTGTTTTGCATTCTTCATACACCTTTCACAGAGTGTGTACATAGTATCCTCATTTTAAACCATTTTGGCTACAATAATAAAATAAAAAAAATACTGAACTATATAACAGGAATGTATTTAATGAGAAAAAAATTATAAAATGTAATTTATATATATTTAACATCGTTGATCTAATAAAAGTTCTATTTTTGTTGTTTTGTATGTTTTTCTAATTGTATCATATCTGATACATCATGTAGATGGGACATATATGGATGGTATTTTTCACATCCCAGTAGTGAAAACAGTAAGACAAAGATACAAGTTACCGACATGTAATCATTTATCTATTATATACAGTGTGAAAAAATGTGAAGTACATTTATGTTTGAACAAAAATAATAATTGTTTTAAATCTTTCCATGTAAATTAAATGTAAGACCATTCACACAATGTATCATATATGATACAATACATAAATGATGTTTATTTTTCTCAAATTCTTGTTTTAATTTTTTTAATATTTTTCCCTTAAATAAAACACAAAAACTGACCTAATTTCAATTTTTTCATCTCAATTAAAAAATCATGCAGTGAAGCGTTAAGGAGTAGGTATAGTTGATACGTTTCTAACGAAGATAGAGGATCACAACACTCATTATCTTCCTTTAGGACTTTCTAATTAATTCTAATGGGATGCGGATGCACCCAACGTTGGGAATAACACAGCACATGAAATCTAAAGAAGGTCTCCACACTTGGGGAAAAAATTGCACAACATATTTCTTAACTTCTGTGATCCTTTGGAAATCGGTGCATTTGTAATGTTCCAAGGCCGTTGATTAGCTTCATATTAAATATTTAATTTGATACATAGTTAAATACGATTGTGCCCATTTATGTCTTTAGGTGGTTGAAGGTTGAATGCAAAGTCAAAGATATCCTGGAGTTTGACTGGAGGTCGATAAAGACCTTAAGACAGCTCTCCGTTCTATAATATGGAGATTTTAGAGTCGTGGTTGAAGAGATTAAAAAAAATGGAAAATATTTCCAGTCTTTAGAAGTCATTAGAGATAAATAACTGTTCAGAAGTCAATGTGATTAAGTCCATTTTTACAAAATTTCCTTATTTTCATAACTTCTTATCCAATAAAGTATTCTTACTCTTATTCATTTAGTACATAAGTTTTTTATTAATTGCTTCAGTTTTCCTTATTACGTCTTTCTTTTTATTTCTTGTAAATATATTTTATAGCGAGTGTGGGATTTAAAAAACAAATTTTTAACTTTTGTTTTTTGATTTTGTAGGAGGATCTCCGAAATAAGGAAGAATTTCCTTCAGTAGTTCATATCTCTGAATGTTATTTAATGGACAGTGTAAAATTAAATGATCCGTTGTAGCATGAGTGAGAGAGCATAATATACAAAACGGAAACAAAATTTGTTAATGGAAATTTTTTCAATAGGATTTCCAAATGGTTCCACACAGTTTTTTGCTTTTTTTTATTTTATTTAAATTGAAATTTATATACTTATTATAAAAGGTAAATTAAAAATATAATTTAAAAAAATGAGTTAGATTGTATGAATAGAAGGATTTTGTTCTGTTTTCGTGTGGGGATGCTTTCTATTAAATGACACTCAACATCCCCAGACTAACTGATGACTGACTTGGACATTTTAATTGTTAAGACCGCAAATGTCGCAACGCAGAATACATAGAACTTGCCGGGATTGCCGCTCGTTATCATCATCATTGGTCGTATATTTCGAACTGTCTGCTTGAAAGGACACCCCGAGAGGGCGGAGAGGCCATGGCCGCTTTGGAGGCAGGCCAAATCTTTTAACAAATAAATGAGAAAACAAGACAGAAAGACAACGGCGCTGCGACGGCGAACTAGAGGCCAGAATACAAACAAACAAAAGACCAAACGGGTTGATGTTCCACTAGATTCATAATAGATTCGTCCTAGTTTCTTCGAGTTTGTCACAGCTTTGGATGATAATGCTAGAGCTTATGCAAGGCTAGGGAGGTTATCTAATAAAGGTCAGTGAAATTAAGTGGAAATTCTAAGCCATCCTAGTAGAAGGAGTTATTCTAATAAATCCAGTACAGTTAGGAGAACCGTAATCATATTTAAATATCTTACAAAAATTAATGTAATGTAATTACCCACATGGCTGCAAATAAACCCGAGTGTAAAGGCCATATGAGTTTGAAATTATATTAGGTTGGAGTTGGTGGTGTTTTCACTAAAATACAAAGATTTTTTTAAGTTTACTCTATATATTTCGAGATCTTAACTCATCATCAGGAAACATTGATTGAAGATAAAATGATTAACAAAATTTATTTAATATGATGGAGAGTTGTTTGTGAGTTAGTGTAGGTATGAATGAATTATCAGATCTGATAATTCATTCATACCTAACTCGCAAATAACTGCCCATCATATTAAATAAATTTTGTGCATCATTTTATCTTCAGTCAATGTTCTCCTGATGATGAGTTAAGAGCTCGAAATATATGGAAGTAAACTTAAAAAATCTTTTGTTATTTTAATTTATTTTCTCCTTATGAAACACCATCAACACCATCCTAATATAATTTTAATAATGTTTCACTATAAACCAACACCGCGTTCCCTAAATTTGATTCATACGAGTTTGTATAATGCGAGATCATGAGTGAAGCAATTGGTCCATAGTCAGGAGTTTCGTCATATCTTCACAACGCAAAACACCTACATTTTATTTTGTATAGTATTATAATTTTGAAAATGGACTTTTTAAAATCTTCTTATTTCAATATGATTAATTAATTATAAATGTAAGCATATGATGGCTTTTATATTTAGAGTGAATGTTTTCAACAAATATTCGCGTTTTTGGATCTCTAGTGCAGAAAAATCTTACAAAAGTCATAAGAATGTTTGTTATGTTATAACGGTAACTCAAAAACAGTGAAATTCAAAGAAATTAGATTGAAGAGGCATGAGATATCATAGTAAGGTTCTCGTGTAAATGAACTAACAGGAAGTACCCATTTGTAACCGTTTTTTTTTTAAAGAGGAGGAAAGATTTTCCATAAGACACCCGGGATCCGAACAGTGTAGTATCTGATTCTTACCGACCAAAAACTCTCTTCTTTTCACTTGCCCAGTGATCTGCAATTAATATTACTTAGATAGACCGAATTAATAGCTATGACCTATAAACTTATGAGTGTTATAAAATATCTTCACACTTTCATATTTTAATGAACAAGTTTCAACTTTCAAGCTCAAACGGGTCGCAGACGAAAATTTGGCAAATCACTGAAATATGAATACTTAGTCTGTACCGAGGCTTAAAAAAGTTGCCACTTTATATTCTAATTTTCTAGCTTAGACCAGAACATCATAAACTAATTGATATCAAAGCTCTCTTGAGGACTATTATGAATAATCGTGACCACCCTAAAGAGTATTATGCTAACTTCTCCATGCTTTTACTACTTGGATAGTTTAATTCTAATTATATAGGTTATATAATTTGGTAAATCCACTTAAAAATTATACAAAATAAAATACCTCTTTTCATTTATATTGGATAATTTTAGTAGAAATAGAATATTTTTCTTATCGCTCCTTATTTCACATTTTAAGTCCTCCATCCCTTTCAAGTAATGATTTTTCATAAATGGTTGCCTATCTCAAAGGATATTTCGAAGGCATAGAAAGTACAATATCTATAAAAATGTAAACTAGTGCATCAATGATTGAGGAAGATGAATGTATGAAATTGAATATCCAAGTAGTGAATCAAAGGCATTTGTGAAGGTAGTTCTTGAAGAATTAAAAATTATAGAATTTAGTGAAGTCAAATGGGAAATCAGTCTTATAAATTATGTGGAATTACTCGTATATTTGTGCTTTTTTACGTTTTTAATGCAATTGAATTCAAGAAGGAGCGCACCGAGAAGATGCAGCAGCCCAGCACTTATGGTAACTCTTGACAAACTCTTCCTGAAGTGATGAGAAGAGAGTAATTAAGCGAAATTTTAAAGAGAAAATGTTAAGGGCTGAAGGTTGTAAGACTCGGAAGAGATGAAGACAAGAAGGGTTTCCAATCCCGAAAAGTCTTGGGAATAAATGTAGGTATTGGCGAATGAACTGCCATGAGACTTCTCGAGTTTTACTGTGAAGGGGTCTCATATTTAACCCCGGAGGGATGTTGAATGTAAACATTACATACGATTGAGATAGAGAAATATTTATTGAATTTATTTTATTAGAAAATATGCCGAGGTAGTTGGCATAAGTATAGAAAAAATGGTCAAGAATTGAAACGATCCTAAATCCCTTAGACCGAATCTTATTTTCTATACTTTCTCTCAAAAAATTTTAATTCAAAGAATGGGAGGAAAAAATAAGAACTTTTTCAAGAATCCACACTTTTTGGAGATTCGGCAATTTTTTTTTCTAGGCTAGCGGTTCAAGCTGGAAGATCTAAGCTTGGTCCGATGGTGTAGAATATTTATTAATTACCTTATATATAGGTATATAGGTATAGTTCTCAAATCTCAGCCCATTATCTACAACCGTTCAATAACTCCTCATAAAACAAAGTGTTTTTTTTCATATTTCTGAATATTTAAAATTCTTAAACTGGGAGTGGGTTGGCCGAGCTGGCTAAGGCGCTGACCTCGCTTCATCATCGTTGATGACGAGGTTCAAGCGAGAGGCCCGCGTTCGAGCCTGCCTAGCATATAAAATTTCGACCGGCTAAAACTCGGCTCCCTTACTAACCCTACTAACACTTTACTGATGTGCTGTCTAAATGAGTTTTGTTCCCGGTGACAATAAATAAATAATAAAAAAAAAATAAAGCCCAAGATCTAATAATTACCTATAGAAATACGAAAATCTCGGCACCAGAATGAATTTTCTATCTACCATTCTTGAGCTATTATGAAAGTCGAAATCCAGAAAGAATCCATGAAAAAATAAATCATTCTTGAAAATAAATATGGTAGGCAAACTCCGCTTACCTACTAACTGACAACATTTTAGAATTGTATTGTAATTGTCCTGAAATAAAAACAAATTAAAATTGTATTATGTTCATTAAAAAATTCAGTATTATTAATAAAAGGAAAAAAATAATTATCTAACAAAATAACATTTTACTTTATGACTTTTTGAAATTATTTACCTATGTAATTATATATTGTCAACGGCTAAAGCTTATAAAGATAAATATTAATTTAAAATGTTTTTTTATTGTTTTTTTTTATATTTGTATTTATTTATTTATTATTATTATTATTAATAATTTTGATATTCGTAAACATTTTTAATTATTCCATTACATGAATGAAAATATTAGCTATTTGTTTTTAATCCCTGCCATTTCATAGGTCAAAGGGTTTCTCAAATGCGTTTTATAGAGATTTATTATCACTCAATGATTGATGTTTATGGCATATGAAATTATTATATTTAATTTCTCTGCACAAGCCAAAGGATTCTCACCAAATCCAGATTTCACTTATAAATTAAAAATAAATTATGTGACATTTAAATTTTACAATTAATCTTTCTAAAATTGTTAACAGAAATTTATTCATCAGCAATCAATTGTTTTGCTATTTTCATGTGGAAACATCTGCACAGTTAGGTGTTTTTACATATATGCAACAAAAATCATAGCAAAACCATTATCAAAGTATGTTAACATTCATGGGACTGTGAACCATATTGCCAACCTTATAGCGTTCTGAAAGCTATAATGTTGTCAGATCAAAAAGCTGAATATAGTTTGTTAATAAACAGCTCTTTTTTACATTAAAGAAATATCATTTTATATATTTGTTTGATATTAGGTAAATGGATATATAGTATATATATACTAGACTATACATAAAATAATAAAAGGACATCAGCTCTTTTCATACATAGATTGGGTTACACCGCGGGTTACACATACATTCACATAATAGAAAACAAGTGGAAGAAGTGTTTTTTTGTAATAAAGACTTTTCTTTAAAAAAAATTCTAAAATATATTAAATATTAATTTTTTGTTTACTATTTTAACCGTTAAAATGAATTTATTTATAATATATTTCATTTTTTAATATTTAAATATATTATTCAATTATAATATTATATAATGTTATCTAATATATATAAAAAATATATTCATTTTATTAAAATTTTCAGTTCTAAGTAGTTGCATTTTTTTTTTTTTTTTTTTTTTGCGCCCCACTAAAAAAATACAAACTCCGGCGACTATGATTCAGGCAATATGGCGGAATCAGAAGACGCCATTAATGCTAGTTTTAGTCGTGCAATATGGTGGAATTCTAAGACGCCATTAGAGGTTAGCTTTAAGCAAGTCGGGCAATATGGCGGAATCAGAAATAGCCGCAAAGAAATTCAGTTATTGAGCTCATTTAATAAAATTTTAAAGTAAAAAATAAATTTTATTTAAGTTGTATTATTATAAGTAAAATAGAACAAGAATATTATATTGTGAATTGATTTGTTACAAAATACTACTGTGACTTGCAAAACTTCTACCTAATTTAAGGCGTTTAAGTAGGCCCCTACTCGATCAGTGCCATATAAAAAGTAACAAATCGTCAAATAAATGGAATTAAATTGATTAATATATAAATAAATATATCTGACCAAAAACATAAATGTGAAAAAGGTCAGTATCATTATAAATAAAAAAAAAAAATAAAAAAAGTAGGCCAAGTTCGGTGCAATCGGCTTCGCCAACAAAAGAGTTGGGATCTAAACGGATACCAAGTTCCATAGCAGTTACTTAAATCATAATTTCACCCCTCCATTTTAAGTCCTGAAAAAGGGAGTTTCACTTTTTCGATTTTTTCCTTTAATTGTAGGCCAAACTCTACCAGTATGCCAAATTTCAGCATTCTAAGTTCAGCAGAAGTTCTCTAGGTTTTTGATTGGGGGGGGGGGGTCGAAAGTATCTCGAAATGGTTCGTGTAAATATACATGGCCGGCGCGTCGCCCGTTCTTTTCCGAACTTGGCTGACATACTACCGTGTGTCTAGATATGTAGGTAGATATATCATACTCAATGCTTGTAAATAGTTCGTACCTTTAAAAAATTATATTAGTGGACCGAAAATTTTGAATTGAGAATTTAGGGTTCCACGGAATTTTAAATTGTGAATTTAGTGATCCGCAATATCTAAAAGGTTTCTGACCGGAAGATTTGGCTGAATAGCATTTTTATTTGGGTCAAAGCGCTTTTTTATATCTATTTATCTTCTCTTTCTCAACACAAGATCCTAATTTGTTACTGTTTTGATAACGATTCCTGGCTTTAGAGAGAATTGCATGTGTTTATTTATTTAAATTTCAATTTGGAATTTTCCTCTTCATCAAATAGAATTTCACATTTTAGTTCGGTACGCTTGATAGGTTTCACTGGGATTTTTTTTCACCTTATTCATTTTTAGGAATACCTGATATTGGTGTGAAATCATTTTCAGGCATGAATCTTTCCAATGCTTACGATAACTCAAAAACGAAATAATGTCATATAATTTTCGTTTTGGTACCAAAATATTTCTACTTCCGAATCGAAGAACTGATTAGATTTTGGGATTTTTAGCTTCAAAATTTTTTGTTGGCAATGTAGAAAATTGTCGTATTATCTTTTTATGTAAAGATTCAATATTCGTAAGTTAAGATAACTTAGAGAGCGATTGGATTAAATTAAATAACCAGAACATTGTTTATGTTGAGTCACCTCACTTAAGTCAAGAATTTTATTATTCATAAATTGAAATATTCACATTATTAATATTATACGATTCGAGTATACATAAAATAAATAAAAAATAAATATACGAAACGTAATATCCATGAGGTAGCAAACTTTAAACTTTATAGGTACAATTATATCTCTAGCTTCGCCTTTGTTCAAAGTTACTTCCCCAGATATTTCTATAAATTAGATTAGACTAGATTAGATTATACTTTTAAATTCATTGAGACCACCAAAACATCTAAATAAACGTTTTATGTGTTTATTATACTTTACCTATACGTAGGAATAAGAGGGAGCCTCAAATAGTAAAAGATTAAATATTTTGAGATTTATAACTCAATAAGGGATATAAATGATGTCGTTTTTTTACATAATCACCCTCGATTTTAATACATATCACTTAATATTCTTTGTTTAAAGAAAAAATTGGAGTACATAAAAAGTGAAACGAGGCTGAGTGCATGGTCCACAGGGATTGGTAATTTTTTGGCAGGCGAGCTCTTTGAGACACAATGTCTCAGAGTACACATTTGTGCAATTTGATAATACAAACACGTATTCCTAATTTCAGCTCATTAACACTCACAACTTTCCATATAACAATAGGATTTTTTCTGATTATTCAACTGAAGATTCCGAAGCTATTCAGAAATATAAGAAATACTTCTTTTTAGAAATACAAACATCTTGTCCCCAGAACGAAATTTTTGCGACCTTTAATTTTTTTAGATATCGGGATCCAGACAGTCAAACATAAATATCAGGGTTGGTTTGATCCTTTGGAAATTGAATTTGTGAAAAAGCATTTTTGGTTAAATAGAAAATTTTTATTGAGTAAATCTCATACGTCTATCAAAAGACTTCTCCCATAGTACTGAAAACGACTCTGAAAATTTTCGTCGAAACATCATGTATTCTAATGAGAATTTCTTATTAAAAATGTGCAATCTACCGAAACTTCTCTTTCCGATAAATATAATGTTTAAATATTTCCAAATTCTTGATTACGATTTTATTTTCAAAACTCTTTCATTATTCTTCTAATGGAATTAAAGTGTTAAAATCGCTGATAGATAATCCGGGCCAATGACTGCACTGTGAGGTGAACTATTTTATTATATGTATTACGCTAAATATATTACTCAAAGATTTATTTTCATGTAGCTAATTGGCTTGGAATTCTAAATTTGGCACTCGGATTCGATTTCTGAGATAGTGAAGTCAACCCTTCTGAGATATAATTAAAAATAAGCCATTCCATTTGGATCTAGTAGATGACAACCTCTTGTGATTTCCTGATCAATTGACATTCAAAATTCCAAACAAGAGAAATATAAGTAAAAAATTTTAATCATATAAAAATCATTTATTGTAAGTATGTGTGTGTATATGTTACAGACAACTTCCATCTTCATTTAAAACCAGCTTCAAGGCGCCTCCGCCAAAGGCGGGCTTTTGCTAGCCAGGGGCTGCTTTATTGATGTTTTATTAGTTACAGAGAATAAATATAATTGTTTTATTATAAGTCTTAAATAGATATAATTTAAGATAATATTTAACTCCAATTTAAATGTACTTTAAAAAAATAGACAAACATTTTTCAAACCTATCTTCAATTAGTTTTTTAGCAAAAAAACGAAAATTTCTCGATGATTACCGACTTCAAAAAAGGAGGAGGTTCTCTATTCGACTGAATTTTTTTTTTTTTTTTTGTGCCTATGTTACCTCATATCTCCGCCAATTGTCAACCGATTTTGAAAATTTTTTTTGCATTGGGTCCAGTCTAGCTTCCGATTGGTCCCATTTTTTTTTCGTTTTTTTTTCATAGGTATTAGACCTTTTTATTAGGTTTGTTTAGACCTAACCTCTTTGTTTATGAACCGATTTCGATGGTTCTTTTTTTATCCGAAAGGGGGTGTCTTAGGGATGGTGTCATATTAATTTGGTCAAGTTCTGATGATATGATCACTATTAATAACATCACTAAAAAGAGAAAAATAAAAATAATTTTTAAGAAAAAATAAAAACCGACTTCAAAAAATTAAATGCAACAAATAAAATACACTAAAAGGTATAAAATAATTATTATCTTATTTAGTTACAACTAAACGACGAAATATTAACATGAAATTACTTTTTGAAGTTGGTGCGCAAACATATACCTTTTATGAATCGCACTCGACGGATCTTACTTAGTACGTTTGGCGGGTACGCTCGCTTATAGGTATAGTTTGTTTGGTACCGACTTCAAAAGTAATTTCATGTTAATATTTCGTCGTTTAGTTGTAACTAAATAAGATAATAATTATTTTATACCTTTTAGTGTATTTTATTTGTTGCATTTAAAATTTTTTGACGTCGGTTTTTATTTTTTTCTTAAAAAATTATTTTTATTAGCCTTTTTATTTTTCTATTAAAAAAAATTTGACAAAATAATTATCATATTGTATTATTTCGAAAAATAAATATTTAGAATTTGAGAAAATAAAATAATATAAAATACTAAATGTTACTAAATAAGCACTCTTGTAAAAATGCAGTATTAAATTCTTCTTCAACGATAATGCGGTTAGAACTATTGGGAATAAGTGACGCTTTCAAAAAATCTTAGAAACAGGGCCGCCAACACTTGTTTTTTTTTTGCTAAGTTTAGATCTTTTATTGTTTGGCAAGCTATGTTGGCTAACCTGAATTTTTACTTTATCCAATGCGAAGCATGGGAGAAAGTATTGGAATCGCTCTCGCGGCAAGCGCGACTTCAAAGGGCCCTCAGGTAAAGACTACGGAACCCATGGACTCAATTAAGGTCACAAATTGAAGTATTCAATGAGATTGAATTTTAGCACGTGACGGTTTTGCCAAAAATTACCTGGAATCTCGTCGAGGGGCCAAAAAGTGCCATTTTTTTTGGAAGTGCGTGCGGATGGATGGATGGATGGATGTATGTGTGTGTTATCGTTTTTTTCGTCCACGATTTTTTCCACACCTTTGCGCTGATTGAAATGAAATTGAAAACCTACCATTAGTTTAACAAAATGAAGCGCTGATTAGTTTTTGGTACATATCGGTCCACAAACATTAGTACTTTATTTCAGTACTTTTTTAGTTTTTTCTAAATATCTTGAAAATGACTTAACCAATTTTGATGAAATTTAATATCCTAATTAAGTACCTTGGGGACCACAAAAAAGGTTAAATAAAGTTTTTAGTAAAATCATATTTTAAAGTACTTTACTCTATAGTAAAATAGTACTTTTTTTAATTTTAAATTCTTTAAAATTTATTCATTTGATCGTTTTAATATAGCTCATTTAATCTAACTTAAGTAAGAATGGTTAGGCTTCTCGCTGTGAAATGGTAAAAATTTGGGAGGAAATTTTATAAGTAACCATAGCAACCGCGTTGTTTTCTTATCCGTTACCATTGCTGACGACATGGAGGAATCGACTTAAAATCAAAAATAGCTATTGATTCTCATCTAGTACTTGAGGAATAACCATTCTATATTGGATTTTTGACGTTTCGGTTTTTATTGGTAACCATTGCTGAAGACATGGAGGAATCGACTTAAAATCAAAAATAGCGATTGATTCTCATCTAGTACTAGAGGAATAACCATTATTGCATTCCATTTTTGATGTTTTGACTATTAATGGCAACCTCTACTGAAAACGTGAAGAATCGACTTAAAATCAAAAAAGTAGTAAATTTTTTTTGCGTAAACAACTCAAAGCTTGATATATTATCAAAAAAAATTTTTAAGAAAAAATATAAAAACCGACTTCAAAAAATTAAATGCAACAAATAAAATACACTAAAAGGTATAAAATAATTATTATCTTATTTAGTTACAACTAAACGACGAAATATTAACACGAAATTACTTTTTGAAGTCGGTGCCAAACATATACCTTTTATGAATCGCACTCGACGGATCTTACTTAGTACGTTTGGAGGATATGCTCGCTTATAGGTATAGTTTGTTTGGTACCGAATTCAAAAGTAATTTCGTGTTAATATTTCGTCGTTTAGTTGTAACTAAATAAGATAATAATTATTTTATACCTTTTAGTGTATTTTATTTGTTGCATTTAATTTTTTGAAGTCGGTTTTTATTTTTTCTTAAAAATTTTTATTTTTCTCTTTAGTGATGTTATTAATAGTGATCATATCATCAGAACTTGACCAAATTAATATGACACCATCCCTAAGACACCCCTTTCGGATAAAAAAAGAACCATCGAAATCGGTTCATAAACAAAGAGGTTAGGTCTAAACAAACCTAATAAAAAGGTCTAATACCTATGAAAAAAATCGAAAAAAAATGGGACCAATCGGAAGCTAGACTGGACCCAATGCAAAAAAAATTTCAAAAATCGGTTGACAATTGGCGGAGATATGAGGTAACATAGGCACAAAAAAAAAAAAAAAATTCAATCGAATAGAGAACCTCCTCCTTTTTTGAAGTCGGTTAAAATTGACAAATGTCAAGGAATCAAAATTTAATTTTGATTTTGTGAAGTGTACGTATAAGAATAACCATGTGCTTAAAAATAATTTTAGCTTTATTGAAGAATAGATTTAATAAGAACTTGGCCAACCTTAATAATAAAATATATTTTTTAAACAGATTTCTAGATTACGATTTGATAAATATTTGTATTGTTGACTTGTATTACTCAGGTATATATAAATTTTTTTTTTTAATAACAAATGTAATAATATCTGGACAATTATAAGATTATTATTTCTAATGAAACAAAGTTTTTTTCAATTGTAGATGGCTTTTTCTATTCAAGCCGAAACTGTATGAACTGCAGCGTTTTAAACGGTTTAGACCCGGGGTGTCCAGCCTTTTGGCTTAGATGGGCCGCATTTGAAGAAAAAACAAATGCCTCGGGCCGCATATAAAATATACTAATTCAATTGAAATTATTTGTTAATCAAAAAAGATAGTTAATAATGTAGAATAATGATATCTACCATGACAAAGAAGCAAAAATGTCATAGCATAATAATCTTTGAGTTGTTTTCCTTCAGGATTTTGTTTTTAAATCATTTACCATTTCATAAAGTTTTAATTACTGAAATAATAAATATTAAAAAAAAATGGAAATATGAGATGAAGAATAATTTTTAAATATTCTAAACTTCGTTATTTTTTTACCTGAGCTTATAATTTTGCTTTTAATGAATTTTATTCTCGAAAATAGCTTCACGTAGGTATATGTAAATTCATATTTCTAAAAAGTGAATAAATATTGTTTCTTTCTGAGTAGATAATTTTTACAAAATTTTAATAAAGAGACATTATTAAATTTTTCTTTCATTTCCATATACATATTCAATCAGAAAGTTTGCACGTAAAATATTTAAATCTATAAAAATGGTTCAAAATATGCCAAAATTGTGATTATTTTTTCGAAAATCTTGATATGTTTTTTCACATTTAAAATTAAAAATTTGCCTTTTATTCTTCGAAAATTTGTAGAGCGATTTTCATTTTCCAATTTCTTCCTATTTTAAAGAAAAAAAATCTTATCAGGTCAAATTGTTTTAGATACGTTTTCCAGTAACATAAAAATCTCAATGTTTTAAGGAAGTTTATAATTTTATGTCGGGCCGCATTCCATTGCTGTCCTGGGCCGCATGCGGCCGCAGAGCCACGGGCTGGAAAGCACTTTCGGATTAGACAACTTATTCCTAAAAAATTTAAAATTGTATTTAATTTATCTTGACCGCATTATAATAAGTAGCTTCTTGATATGCTTATTGAAATCAAAATTTATAATTAATGTGTGTTGATATCTGCTAGTTTTATGTTTTTCAATGTTTTATCTTTGTCAAGGCCTCCTCCCTTTTTATGTCTGTCCCACATCTATATGCTCCGACCAAGTATTTAATTATCACCTGTGACTCTATTTGATCTGTGAATGGGTGGCAATTCTCACAAAGCCATTGCTATATCCGATCGACAAAACATTTAATATAATTGGATTTACTAAAATGTCACGTTTCTTTCCATGTGGAAAATCATGTTTGGAAATTTCAATCTTCGTTTTTATTCTATATTACTTGCGATGGTCACAATCAAATTTATAATAATTAAAAAAAGTACTTTATTTTAAATAATAATAGTAATAATAATTATAAAATAGATTAAATTAAAATAATATATATATATCAGTGGCGGGAGGTGACTTTTCAGCCAGAGGATGCTGTCCTTAAAAGTACACTTTATTTTTTGAAATTTTATTTCAATCTTCGCATTTTTTGGAAATTCATTTTCGCTATTTTTCAAATTTAACATTAGATTTTTTAAAAATATATTTTGGGACATTCACCCCTAACGGATACTGCTTTGTGTGAATGAGGGTAGGAGTCAGAAATTAAATCTTGTGATTTAAACTCCACAGTCCCTGAGATGGAAATGGACCATCTTCCACAATGAATCAGCCTGTCCTATAAGAAAATCTTAAATTTCTCCTAATTCTATTGCTTTAAGCAAGCTATGACTTGTCTATAGCACTCTTAGTTATTTCCGATCTTATATATTGAGAGTTCTTAGAAATGGATTAATCCAAAGACTCTCGAATCATCTTTATTTATTTATTTTTTGGTTCCTCAGCGGGAACAATTTTTATCCAACTAAAACTCGTCTGAACTTGTCTTTGACACGCTTGAACTGGAATAGATACCAGGATGGGAATTCAAACCTTCTATCGGCGACCCTTTTAGGAAAAATCATTAATCATTATTGCCCCTTGAAATTATACAACAATTTTATTTTATTTCGAGAACCAATATAATTTTCAAAACAAAAAATGTTTTTTATATAATATTTGAAATAACGGATAATAATTTGAAAATTTAAAGATATTAATCAAATCTCTCTTTAAAATTGGATGAATCTTAAGAAGAATTAAAAAAATAATAATATTCAAAAATAAATAAATTTAATTTGGCCCGGATCGGAAAGAAGAAGATTGACCTGAGCGTTCATCGAGTGAAGGAAGAGCTCTCAAATTGGCTTTTTTTTAATGATATTGATGTGAGAAGGAGATACAGCAGAAGGTGCATCCCCTAAAGGCCTGAATGAGATGCCCCTCCATCGTGAAAAAAACAGAGTAGAAGGAAAGAAGCCGGAATCACGAGCCAAATCTCAGAAAGTTAGATACAATCCAATTCACTAATTTCTCCAAATATCTTCATAATTCGTCGTCCATCAAGGCGGTCAATTTGTGTATCTGCCCTAAATGGGTTACCGATCACAAAAATCATCACAATTCATATTAATATACACATTGAACTCATTGGAGAGGAAAAAGAGCCGAAAACCAACGATCACCCATAAACGCAAAGTCAATCAAGATCACAAAAGCCATATCCATATCCCGGGACTTCAAGAAATCATCACTTCCATCATATTTCCGTAAACATATAAGTTCCACTTCACTATTAAAGAAATTAATCTATTATAATAAATTGTATATTTCCAAAAACAAAATTTTGCTTTTTCATTTAAAACTTCTCATTAAATAATTATATAAGAAAACATCCCTCATTACCCCACCGTTTTAAGATTTTAGCTTTATTTTTAATCGACAGAAAGATTATAATATATTAACCGAATTTTTTCTACATTTGATTCAATCGCGAAATGACGTTGGATTGTAGCTAAGTGGATCACATCTTTTCTCTCTTGGTCCAGACTTAAGACTCCGCAGACTCCAATAGCGTAATCCGCAGTAGTCTCGCGAAAAATATCTTTTTCAAATAAGCGCGGTCAAAAACAATTCTCATTGATTTATCAATTATTCTTTGATATATTAATGAGAAAAATTATAAAATTTATTTAAAATCATTATTTCAAGTTAGAAATATATAAGTTCAGATATTATTTTCACTCAATATTTGACAAAATTCCCTACATTTGATTCGCGATTGAATCAAATGTAGAAAACATTCGGTTAATTAATGGCAAGTATCTAACATACATGCTAATAGATCTAGCGCTCTGGACTGGGAGATTAAATATATAACATCTGAGATTTCAAATTCACTTGGTGATCCATCCGAATGTCTAGCGGGCTATACGCGAAATGACGTTGGATTGTAGCTAAGTGGATCACATCTTTTTCTCTCTTGGTCCAGACTTAAGACTCCGCAGACTCCAATAGCGTAATCCGCAGTAGTCTGGCGATAAATATATTTTTCAAATAAGCGCGGTCAAAAACAATTCTCATTTTGATTTATCAATTATTCTTTGATATATGTAGTGAGAAAAATTATAAAATTTATAATATATTAGGGTAGGTCGAAAGAATTGAAATCTTTTTTTTAACACTTTTAGTGTGGAAAGAGTTTCCCTATTGTAATAAGAAGAAAATTGCATAAAAATTAAAATCGGTTAACACCTTCCCCATCGAACATTAAACTTATGAAAAATTGCAAAAATCACGATATTTTTGTAATTTTTTTCTATCATATTAAAATTTTTAAAATAATCTCACTAGTTTTAACTTTATTTATGCTTATATTATGGTTTAAATATCCTAAATAAATTAAATTCTGTTCAATAATATACTTTTTTACGTTCGCGCAACATCTTAGAAAAAATAGTATGTTTATTTTAAAAATTTTAACTAATAGAAATTTTTTTTTAAATATTGTGATTTTTGCAATTTTTCATAAGTTTAAATTTCGATGCGCGAGCGGAAGATGTTAATCGATTTTAATGTTTTTTTATGCCGTTTTTCATCTTATTACAATAGGAGCAATTTTTGATTAGATACTTTCTCCTTAAAGTTATGCAACCGATAAGTCTCAGAGATGCATCATTTATATACCCGGTAGGCAATCCTATACAGTGGAACATCGAACGCCCTAGTTAACAACTCAACTAGATCGATTTATGAACTTTTAATTTGCAAAAAATTTATTTCGGGTAAGGCCTGTTTTTGGTTCAATAACAGTTAGGAGTGCGTGCGTAAATATTGCTTTTCACAGTATTTGTATTAAACTTTTTTTCTTTTTAGTTTATTTTACTTCACCTATACAGGGTATGATCAAGTATTGTAAACGTGCATGAAAAAATTGTTTTTTTTTTTTTTTTTTTTTGTTTTTTTTTATTCCTTTTTTAGAAACATCTAAAAAACTGGCTAAAAATATTATAATTATAAATTGAGAAAAACTATGATATTTTGGTCTACAAAAATCCCTAATGAGTGAACATGGAAAAACTTATCTTTTCGGGATATTAATTGTTTTATCAAAATGTCTGCTAGTTAGTAGCTACGTTACCAAATTTTGTGTAAGCTCTAGCTCAAAAACTAGTCTAGAATATCAAAACGAAATTTTTAGTTTTGGTGCATTGCAATTAAGAGCTGATTGTTCAGATTTTCGTTGAAATCAAAGCTTTTGGGTATAATTCTAAATAAAATTTTAACGAAAAAATTATTTATTGATTGTATATCAAATATTAAAAAATTCAAATCTTTAAAAAAAAAAAATAATAAGAACACATTTATTCTAAACCAAACGTTTGGAGAATTTCTTCCTTTTTCAATGGTAAATTTGCAAAGAAAAATAAAAAATAAAAAAAAAAGTTACTTCCTCTAAAATTTAGAAAACTATACTTGAGGAAGCAATTATTTTTTTCTTTCCTTGCAAATTTACCATTGAAAAAGGAGAAATTCTCCAGAAACGTTTGGTTTAGAATAAACATGTTCTTGATTGTTTTTTTTAAAGATTTGTATTTTTTAAAAATTTTAACTGCATTTCATCCGAAAAAGCCTGGCAAAATAAAAAATAAAGGAGAAAAATAGTTTGATATACCATGGTTTCCCACTCTATTCAGTGAAAAATAACTTTAATATATTGAATAGATTCATTTATGATATTTTAAAAAGAAAAAACAAAATTCTGATGGAAGTCGAAATAGAGTGACGAAACGTTTAACTCTAATTAATTTTTGTTTTCAAAATACAATTCCTACGAATCTTCAATCATATTTTAAATAAAATTCCGATTTCACCGTTGGTAGTTTGAGCCAAAGTAATCTTCTAAAAATAAATATCGTCGCCTTAGAGTGTAAATCTGCTAACTCACAACAAGAATATTTTACAGGACAGACAAAAAACAAATAAAATTTAATATTGTTGTTTAGTAAAGAAACTATATTTCACATTTTTTTCTACAACTTACGATCATAATTTTAAGTAGCAGTATTTACTTGGACGATGCTGCATCTCTTTTTCTTTCGGTATTAATATGTCATATATGATAAAAAATGGATTTAGCAGGTTTACACTCTAAGGCGGCGATATAATGCTTTATTTCGTTTGGATTTCAATCCATCTTTTAGGGATTCCCTTTTCCCTTCTCTTTTCTACCTTCGATATATTATTCCATGTTTAATTAATGAAATATGTGAAGAGAATAAAGTTTTCTAATTACTTATAATTAGATAAGTCATTTGCTGAGATTCATTTCTGAAAAGACATTTCTTTTACAATATAAATATTATATAATTAAGTTTTACCACCTGATGACTCTAGCTCAAACTTTCTCAATATAAATTCAAACTTATAACGTTAATTCGATTATTGGATTACCAATTTAACTATGGTAGACGATCTTATATAAAAATACCAATTAATTATCTCAGAAGAGCAAATATACTGCCAGGGAAAATTGAATATAATTTAAACGTCTTTTTTATAAAGTAAATTAATGGTTTGAGAAATGGATGAAGGGTATGGTCGATAATGCATTGAGGAGCTGGTCGGTCGAAATTGATTGGGGAGGGAGGTTCATTTCAGATTTCAGACATCAGTCATCGAACTAAGCGGCCGTTCATGTGTGACGGATTGGAACTTGATTGAATTAATAGATCATATTTCCCAACTTGAGAAATTTCATGAAAATAATACCCTGCCGAAAAAATAAAGGACTAGAGGTAAATATGTATCCAAAGAGTAAGAATATACGAATATTGGAGATCTTGATGTATTGACTAATTAAGATAAAAAATGAATTGTTAGAAATGGAATTATAATGAAAACTTATTAAGATTCGGTACGTTCTTCACTAATTTCGGATATTTGCAATTTTTGTCAGTGAACAATTTGAACTAAAAATTTAAAACTTCATATAGAACTCCAGTTATTTAATACAAATATGAGGCGCTCAGTGCCAAAGTGGATCAAGCCCAAAATTTTAAAAATTTTGTTTTTGTGTATGTCCAATGCGTGATAATGGTGTATGTTTTGCAGAAACATAATGAATTAAGTCCTTGCTATTGTTATTTTTAACAGTTAGCAGTATGTTGTCTTTGGCGCTGAAAAACCCTCATAAAATTTCACCGCCAAAGTGGATCAAGTCCAAAATCGTAGCCCGTGGTTTTTGTTTAATTTTCTTGTGAATGTTTTTTGTTTAGTAAAACTTCAAAATAATGGATTCTTATACATCTCAGTGCCTTCCAAAAACGAATCAGCTACTTCAGAATCTGTGGCCAAAAAAGCCAAGACTAAGATGACTTTCGTGGATATCAAAGTAACAACACCTGAAATTTTATCCACCAAAAAACTTGAAGACATTATAGTCAACAGGAAAAAACTGATAAAGGCCATTCTGACAATTGGTTGGAGATGAAGTTGATGAGGTTGGAGAGAGAGAATCCATGGACACTGCAATTTAAAAATACCTTAAATGCAATTTTGGCTTCTCGAAAATAGCTATGTCTAAGAAAACCCGCCGTACAAAACTCCAAGAGTGGTCACAGAGGGAAAGAAAAAGGATATGCTTTCAATTTTAAGATTTCTTCTTAATTTAAAACTTTTCATATTATCTTATGTTACATGTGTTAAAAATAATGAAATGTTTCCGATTTCCATTGTGACATATTCATTTGATCAACCTTATGTAAAAAAAATTTCAGAAAAAAGGTGTTAAATTCGAAATAGTTGATTTATTAGGGTGTTTACATTAGTTTCGGGTTTTTCGTCTGAACCGATCCTAAATAGTAATGGCTGTTTTTGTTCCCTGAAAGACGAATTATTTGGCCATGTTTGTCAAACAACGAGCTCACCACACACATGCAGACATTCCTATTTTGCCGAACCTCAAATGCTCAACAGCAACGAATGTTTGTTTGCCTTGATTGGTGTCAAAAAACTTGCTCAGTCTAGAAACAAATTGTGCTTGAGAAAGATTCGAGTTTTCGGAAAATCCTAAATAAAACACTCACAAAATTATAAACTTCCTTGAAACATTAAGATTTTGTATGTACTTACTTACTGGAAATATATCAGATACAATCTGATTTTTTCTAAAATAAGAAATTGGAAAATCATCGTACAAGTTTTCGAAGAATAAATGGGCAGATTTTCAATTTTTAATGTGAAAAATATATCAAGATTTCGGAAAAAATAATCCATTTTTATTAGATATAGGTAAATACTTACCTTCAAACTTTCTGATTGAATGTACTTTCTTAACTGAAATAAAAAATTGATAATGTCTCTTTATTAAAATTTTATAAAAATTATCTTACCAGAAACAAATACTCCTGCCTTTACAATACTTATTCACTTTTGGGAAATATGAATTTATATATAAATAGTAGGTGCTTTTTTCAAGAATAAAATTCACTAAAAGCAAAGTTATAAGCTCAGCTTTCAAGTAAAAAAATAATAAAGTTTCGAATATTTAACAACAATTCATCTCATATTTACATTTTCTAAAATATTTATTATTTCAGTAATTAAAACTTTTGACGTGCTAAACGATGTAAAAATAAATATTCTGAAGGAAAAGAACTCATAGATTATTGTGCTTATGACATTTTCGCTTCTGTCATGGTGGATTACATTATTCTACATTATAACTATTCTTTTTTATTGAGAAATATCAATAGAATTAGTATATTTTATATGCGGCCCGAAGCATTTGTTTTTTCATCAAATGCGGCCAGTGTAAGCCAAAAGGTTGGACACCCCTGCTTTAGTAGTTGAGTTGTTTATCGAAAGAGAAGTTCAAGCTCAAACCATCTAGATTGCAGATTTTTGTAGAGAAAATCTCATCAAAATGGACGACGTTTCGACATATAGTATTTCTCAAATTTGGGTGGCAGCTTAAAAAGGTTAAGACTGGTTTACAATACGAGTTATTAAATGTTAATTTTAGTTAAGTATTTGAAAAAGTAGTAGAAATCGGAATATTAATATTGACATAATTTATTTTTTAACTGTGAAATAAATATAGTATATAGTAAAGAATTTTGGGTAGAATAAAGAAAATTCAAAAATAATGTGAAAAAAATCTCACCTGGAAGACGCGTCGGAGCGCACAGAATCACTGGTTAGTCTTCAACGCGCGAGTCCTTGCTGGAAACGGTTGATTTTGGCCTGACGGGGTTCACAATTCAAGTCGCATGGGCTCAAGAGATGGTCATGGTGAGGAGTGAACTTTGAACCCTGCAATGAAGAGTACTAGTTATTTTACAAGCACAATGAATTAAAAGGAAATCCTACAAGCATCGAATTGAAAAAATTTTACACATTCGAGCAAACGAATCGGAGCTTGTCTGCGAATTGAGTCTGAGGTTTGTATTCGAACCTCTCGCAATATACAATTAAATCTATTCTAATTCCTATATCATAAACACTAACTAAATAAGTGTATTAGAAGAAATTCCCTTTTAAGATATCTTTTATATACGATTGCTTTCTCTACTTATTCTAATCAAGCATTGTAAAATCTATACGAGTAAATATAACTTAAATCTTAATATAAAAACTAATTTGAATAAAAATCAATATACTTATTATTATAATTACTGAATCCGAGCTGTTATGCATGATTTTCTTACATGTCAGAAGAGTTATATTCATCCTCTCGGGAATGTAATATCATCAATAGCACCTGGATTACATTATTCTACATTATAACTATTCTTTTTTATTGAGAAATATCAATAGAATTAGTATATTTTATATGCGGCCCGAAGCATTTGTTTTTCATCAAATGCGGCCCGTGTAAGCCAAAAGGTTGAACACCCCTTGTCTAGAATATGCAAACCAAAATATACGAATAATATATTATCAAAGTAATATTTAAAATACAATATATAATCTAACTGAATGACCCGGAGCTTCGTTAGACTGTTATTATCTTAGTAAAATATAACAATAATACTAAATTATTATCATTTCCGTCTATAATTTAATTTATAATTTGAAAGTTTATATTGGGAAAATAAGGACAAGTTTTTTATGTGTGACTTTTTTATTTATCCACCAACGTTTCCTCGACTTTGCCGACTTCTTCAGGGCTTCAAATAGTCATGTCACACATTCGTTTAAATTTTCTTTTTACCTTCGTTACCATTGAAGGCCATCAGAATGAAATTTTCAAAAGATATTTGGCACATTCACAAAAAACACAATTTTTTCTCTTTTTAATAACAACCTTATCAATACTTTTTGTAGAAGTGATTACTGTTCTGTTCTGTATTGATAAGGTTGTTATTAAAAAGAGAAAAATTGTTTTTGTGTGAATGTGCCAAATATCTTTTTGAAAATTGTACTGATGGCCTTCAATATTGTAACAGACAAAAAAAATTTAAACGAATGTTGTGACATGACTATTTGAAAGCCTGAAAAAGTCGGCAAGTCAGAGAAACTGATAAAGTGAATACATAAAAAGTCACACACTTGTCCTTATTTTCCAATATAAACTTTCAAATTATAAATAATACTAAATATACACAATTTATCATTATGAATTAAATATTTTTAATTTTTTTGCAACTTTTTTATTAATTAGGCTCAATATTTACTAATTTCCACCAGCGGGAATTTTGCTAGCCAGTGGACTTCGCCTTCTGGGCCCCTCTTATTATCCTGCTAACCCCATCCTCGCATTCTAGGCTCTCTCCCCTCACTACCTTCGATTACAGTGACTCTATAGAGACAGTGAGAGACACGTAGGCCCATCTGCCATTTTGAGTCGTATTTTAAGCTAAATAATGTCAGGAAATTTAAGATAGTATTATTATTATTGCCTTTTATTTTTAATTAATAATCTTTAATATGTGTAAAGAATGTGTTTAAATAATAAATTTCTTAAATTTCCTAATATTCTTCAATTTAAAAAACGACTAGAAATGGCGGATGACCGTACTGTCGCCGCTCTCTCGTCACTCTCCTTCGATCAACTCCACCAAACCTATCTTCGGCCCTGCCCCGGACCCGCTTTTCTCGCTCTAACCTTGAAGAAGGAAGGATGATCCTTTGCATCGTCTTTTTTTTAAAGGATGAAAATGACTTAATTGAAAAGTTTTTGTTTTTGCCGAGAGTAGCAGAGTTGTTGATTCATGGTCATCAAGCAGAAGACAACCTCTTTGTTTCTCTTTGTGGATGAAAATGATGTTCAAATAAATTATTTTATTCAGAATTAGAGGTTTTCATTATCTTTGGGCAGCCTTTCCATCAATTTATCATTAATTTCTAACACTCCCTTCTTCAGACGACTAATTAATTATTTTTTCTTAATTAATTAACAATTTATTAGACCATCAACCCAACATTTAAATATCCTAATTTTTAATTCCAGGCTCTTTAAAACTATTACTCACACAATGCAATCATAATATTATCTATTTTTAGATCATTTAAGAAATTTTATTTTAATACATACGATCTAATAAACTACCATAATTTCCTTTTTTCTCATCAAATTTAAGCCCACCATCTCATCAACAGTTTCCCCTCAACTTACTTTCGTATTGTTTAAATTTGAATTGAGGTTTAGCATTAGTTTATTTTGTAACATAAAAAATAGTTTAATTATTTTTTTTCTTATTTTTTAATTTTCAGGCCTCTTCAAACTGCAAGAATTAGTCAAAACCCCATCGGCACTACGAACCGAAATGTATATTAGACAGGCCAGTCCTTCTACATATCGGCATGTTCTCAAAGAGATTCGCCAAAAAGAAATTTATATGCTCATTGTCGATACAAACCCCAATCACCTCTACAAATTCTTCAGGGCGGTAAGTAAATATTTTACATGTAATATATTATCTACGTTATTAGAATAAATTAAGTAAATTTGTGATTACCTTGGAATTCCAATGAGTAAATTTCTATGCAAATAACTTTCAATTAAAAATGTAATATCCATATATTTAAATCGAATTTAAAATTGAAAGAGTGAGTTTTAAATGAAACTACTATTTTCTTGACTCTTTTTTTTTGCCTGTCACAGATCTTCAGGGCATTCGAAACAAAGAGAATGTCAGGGAAATTTTTATTTTCTCGATTTGGAAATTAGACAACATTGAGTCTTGTTTGTATTAAAGCTAATTAAATTTGGAGAGCCCCATTTCTAATGTGTTTCTAATGTGTTATCAATTACCATTAGTGAATAATTTTGGCAACACATTAGATCTAACTATGTTTTTCGGGCAAAACGGTATAAGTGATTGAATTCGGTCTTTCTTACAGTGTGGAATAAGTCCATACAAGCTACAATAAGCTCAGACATGTTTTAAATAAGCTTATTTATGTCTCTAAATATTAATTTCTAATCAAAAATAATTTTTAGTAAGCTTGTTAATCAAATATATTTTGTTAGAGGTCGTGGCTGTGATGAAACTGTACTAGATGAAGGAGGAGGTATCAGCCAAAGATGGAATCCTGGGTTCAATAAAACACCTTTAATAAAACGTTTCGGCCTGAAACTTTTGGGTCCAGGCACGTTATAAATTTACATGAAGCTAAAAAAATACTATTTTTGACAAGGCTTGGTTCGATCACAAATATGTACCGCATTTTGTGTATAACTCCTAATTGACTGAAGATGGCTAAATAAAATTTACGCTTTATTAAAGTTGTTTTATTGAACCCAGTGATTCCATCTTTGGCTGATACCTCCTCATTCATCAAATATATTTTATTATTCCTGGGAAGTAAACATTAGAAGAAAGCTTTACCAAACAAATTGAACATAACGGTAAACGAATCATCTCTCATCTCTCGTGGTTGTGGATATATTCAATTTATCTTTAAGGAGCTTAACTTCTTAAGTAGATTCGTGATATCTGTAATGTTTCATATACGAACGGATATAATGCAGAATCATTGGAGGCAGGGATTATATGGAATTAACTTGATTTTTACTTTCACATATATATTCTACCATATCATCATAAATGATATAGAATATAATGTGAAGTATTGCGATCTCCTGCCGATCCTGATACTTTGAGAGCTTCTATCTCCAAGGTGAAAAAAGTTAATTTCACTTGGTGATTTCTAGTTGGAAGGAATCAATGCTCTTAATAGTTTGAAACCAGATTTAGAATATAAAATCAGATAGTGGGGTTCCAAAGGCCAAAAAGGGGCAAAAAATACCATTGGTTCATGTGTACATATGTACGTATCTATGTATGGGTGACTTTTCAAGGGGATGCTGTCCAAAAAAGAAACCTTCATTTTTGAAATTGTATTTTGAACTTTGGCTTTTATTTTCATCGAATACGCCATCATTTTCGTTATTTTTCAAATTTAACATTAGATTTTTTCAGATATATTTTAGAACCTTCACCCCAAACGGATACTAATTTGATTGATGGTAGAAGTCAGATATTAAATCTTGTATCCAGTCCCTGAAATGGAAATCGACCATCTTCCACAATGAATCAGCCTGTCCAATAAGAAAATCTCAAATTTCTCCTAATTTTATTGCTATAAGCAAGCTATGATTTGTCTATAGCACTCTTAGTTATTTCCGATCTTATATATTGAAAGTTCTTAGAAATAGATTAGTCCAAAGATTCTCAAATCATCTTTATTTATTTATTTAATTATTTATTATAAAAAATGCTCTGTGGTGGATACCTCGTAGAGTAGAAATAGAAAGAATACAGAAATAGATACATTTAAATAAGTCTCTCTCAAATTGTAATCAATATAATAATAATTTATTCCTTTCTTGTAATATTTCTATTTTAATAGTTCCTCACCGAGAACAATTTTTATTCTGCTAAAACTCGCCTAGACTTGTCTTTGACATGCTTGAACTGGAAGATATAACAGGCAGGGACTTCACACCTATCCGCAGCCTTTTTGGAAAAATCATTCATTTAATTGCCGCTTGAAACTATGCAACAATTTTATTTCATTTCGAGAACCAATATACTTTACAAAACAAAAAAAATGTTTTTTATAGAAATATTTGAAATAACGGTTAATAATTTGAAAATATTAAAGATATTCCGGAAAATTTGAAGTCAATCTTATATATTTATGAAAATACTTTAAATGTTTGAAATTTTAGGGATGCCCCAGTTCCACAGCATCCATGGACTGCACGCTACTGCTATGTATATGTTTGTAAAATATGAACGTACCCCCTGCGTTTCGCAACCATAAGTCTCAGAGCTACCTAATTCGAAACTTAAGCTCGATATAGGCTAGAACGAGTACATAAAGCTTTTGAATGTAAATCGGAATACTGGAAGTTGGCATTTTCAAGATAGATTTTTCGTTTTTTGTGATTTTCTCAAAAAACGCTCTAACGATTCTTTTTAATTGGTGTATTTATCAGGTGTCATAAGTTATTATTCGTGAATAAATTTAAATGCGATTGAAATATATATATATATAAGTCAGATTATTATAATTAGAATAATTAAGTGATAAACAGTTTTCTATAAATACCATATAATAAATAATAAAACAGATAATTTTTTATAAATCAATGAGGCCATGTGCAGCATTGGTCGGAAATAGCTGAATGAGGTTAATGATGATTAACTAATTATTTCCAAATCAGAAACAAAACATTTATTCATTTTCCTACCATCAAAAGGGGAAACACAAAAAAAAGTATTTTTTTAATTATATGGAAAATGATTTTTTCCTTTTCATTATCCAACCGGATTACGGGATTACATTTATATATATTTTTTTTATCTATATATACATTCGAAATTTTTCATTTTAATCAATTCATGACATTCATTAATGAAGTGAGGTAGCTAGATATATGTTATGTATACATTTTCTCGAATTATTACATTTATACAATATAAAATGTTAATATTATAAATTGAATATTGATGGAAATAAAAGATTATAGAATATAATGTGGAAGTATTGCTATCCCCTGCATGGCTAAATTTATTTCGATTTAAAATGAAGCTTTGGGAGAGCTCTAAAGTGGTCAGTTTTATATGATTTTTGTATGTGTCGGCGTTTAGAAACGGCTTAACATTTTGAAAAAGTTCCTTAAATTCACTTATTTGTTCCTTATTAACGACAAATAAGAATGAAGTTGAATTATATTTTACAGAATCCTTGGTTTGAGATCCAACTCACACTTGACTAACTTATTTATGTATTGATGCTCTGGTACACGAATTGATTAGTTGAAATCCCTTTTTCAGACAGAGTACATTTACCATTTGTTTAAATTATGATAATTCAGATCATTATCATTATATTCAATGGTTGTCGTAATTTGATGCAACGTTCTAAAACATCTGACCCTGGTATGGCTCGGTTATATTAATTAACATGACAGTACATGAACTCTAGAAAATATGCCCAGAAGCAAAGGAGTGAAATATAACGAAGATTTATATGATAAAGAGCTACGATGACTTTATTCTTTATATACATTCGCTGGAGCCTAAGTGCGAAGTAGATAAAATATCGGTCTTCCTCCAAGCGCGTCCTCAGGTAAAAACTACGGAACTCATGGTCTCAATCAAAGTCATAAATAGCAGTATTCAATCAGGTTGAATTTTAGCACTTCTTTTACTTACTTTCACCCTAAAGTTATGCAAACAATAAGTCTCAGAGACGTATCATTTATTTATTTATTTATTTATTAATATATACACGGGCAGAAAGCCCAATTTTAATCAATTTATACAATAATTATACAATAGAGTAGTGAGAAAATTTATATACCCTATAGGCATCCAATAAGTGGATCATCGGTTAACGAACGCCCTAGTTAACAACTAAATCGAAGGAGACAATAAAAAGAGTGTGTCTTCTGCTGGAATTATACATTTTATTTATTTATAACGATACATTTTAATTAAATAAAATTTATAATTCCGGCAGAAGACACACTCTTTATTGTTTCCTTCAATATATAAAAATTCTGCTACTCTCGGCAAAAACTTTCAATTTAACAACTAAATCGATTAACGAACTTTAAATTTGTAAAAGAATTATTTTGGGTACCGAAATCAAACACAGGCTTGTTTTTTTGGCTTAATTATAGTAATGTTAGGAATGCGCGAGGAAATATTGGTTTTCCGAGTGTTTAGTATTAAACTTTTTCTTTTACTTTATCAGGATATGGTCAAGTATTGTAATCGTGGAGTTAATAGAGTAAAGGGTGTGTAGTTTCACAGTGAATGAAATAAAACTCAAAGAGGTTTATACAAACTCAATATATTTCGGGTTATTAGTCTATCATCAGGAGTTTACAAGTTAATAATGCTGGACTACAGTATTTACTTGTAAACTCCTGATGATGGACTAATAATCAGAAATATATTGAGTTTGTAAACCTCTTTGAGTTTCATTTCATTCACTGTGAAACTACACCCCTTACTCTATTAACTAACATCATGTATTTCACCTAAAACCTACACCACTTTCCATAAGTAAAATTGTAATCGTGCTTGGAAAAAGTGGGTTTTTTTGTTCGTTTTTTCGAAATATCTCGAAAACGGCTGAAACTATTTTGACTAAAAAAATTATTCGAGCTCTATATGTAATATAATATTAGAATAAATTAAAAAAAGTAAAGTTCATTTTCTTAAAAAAATCCGAAAATGAGAGGTAAGGGGGACCCTTTGTATCACTTCACCATTTTTGGAGTGGTTCATAAATTTAATTTTCAGGAGAGATATAAAAATAAATATTATATTCGAGCTCTGTATATAATATAATATTAGAATAAATTAAAATTTCTTTAAAAGTAATACTTTATTTTCTTAAAAAAATCCGAAAATGAGAGTTAAGAGGGTATCACTTCACCACCAAACTTTATTTTCTTAAGCAGGGTGTCTACCCAAAACAGAAAAACATGGCAAGTGGTTTATGAGACAAAGGAGTTTGGAAATCTCTGGTTTAGACTCTTCCCTAGTAGCACAATGTTTCTATCTATATAGTAACTATATTGTCCCTATATAGATTTTGAGAATCACTATATAGTTACTATATAGTTTGAAACATTGTGCTACTAGGGTTTATTCGATTTGTAAGAAATTTCTCATATGCACCCTATACGACCTTATGAAAATGACTCCCTATGTGAAATTGAAGTGGTCAAAAGAGGGGAGAGGGAGATTTCAAAAATATTTTCAAACAAAAATCGAATAAAGCTGATATTTCTAATAAAATAGTCTCATAATTAAAAGAAAATATTATTAATTGCTTATGGGCCCAAAATTAAGAGGAGGAGTTCTTTAGTAAATAATTATAAATTATTTTATTAAATATAACAGAGAGGAGCCAGGCTTATAGTAAAGTCATGTGGATGGCCACAGCAGCTTATTTATTTTAATTTATGAAGATTCCAGAAAAAGTGGTCTTGCACCCCCTCCTCCAGGACAACTTCCATGCTTGGCCCTAAACCCTCTTGACATGCCCTTGGTTATTCCTTCGACTATGAGGCATTTTCTGGTGAATTCCGCGCTTGGCTCTTTTAATTCGATTGATCATATCTAAATGAGCAGATTTTTAACGACTCGATTATTTTCCTCTCTTAACTTACGCGAGGTATTTTTTCTCTCGTTTTTTCTCTTCTTTTTTTATTACTTTAAAACATTGAGCTTCCAATTCTCTGGTTCCATAGCCGAAATGGTAGAAGAGAGAGGGTTTTAACAACAAGCCTTTCTTTCCCAAGATGGGAATAAAAGAAAACTGCAAAGACCTACACGAACTTGGCGAGTCAATAAAGTCAAGCGAAGAAAAATTAGCTCCTCTTTAAAAATTAGTGTTATATCTACGTTACGAGGATAATCTGGCTGATGGCTTTATGAGAATTCCCATTTGCCTTTTTTTTTTTTTTTATTTCATATTAAACCATTATTCTCGTTCTTTTAAACAGTGAGAATGAAATGTGAACTCTATTTATACAAGTTGACATTAATGTTCCAAACATTTGTACGGACAGCCTATTATGCTCCAAGAAGAGATAGTTCATTCAAATCGGATTATATTTAAGGGAGAACAATTTCCTTACTTTTCAGTCTAGGCACGTGTCGTCTAATAGAGATGCATTTAGACCAAGTTCCGTTTTTCTTTATCCTGGTCTTTAGAATATGTCTGATCTCATGTCAAAGGAGGAAATCAAAGCTATATGAATAAGTTTCTTCAAGTTGTTACAATCTCTTTGTTTTGAAAATGACATTTAACTTTTTGCACTGTTTATAGTTCCAACTTTGCTTTGAGTTTTCATTCAATAAAAACGAACACTTAGTTGATCCAAATTACTTTAACTAACTTTCTGACACGCCATGTTATTTCCATAGTGTTATTTTAAATGAATTCAGATGAATTTGAAACATTAGCATTAGATTATATGATAAAATGTAACATATAAGATATCAAAAAATTGTAAAATATTTATTTATTATATTTACATCACAAAGTTAAAAATACTTTAATTAAAAAATATTAAAGAGAAAATTTGAAATTTTCACAGCAAGTTTTAAGCTGAATCTGAAATCGGTTAGTGTTTTTGACACTTAGTCAGTAGCCCTTCTGACATTAAATTAACTCTCTCATTTCATAAGATCTTTCATAACCTTTGAAAAATTATTGTTTTATTTCTTTTTCTTTTAGTAAAATTTTAAAAAATAAAATGTAATTATTTATATTTACAGTACGATCTCGTTTATCCGACCTAATTTATCCGGCTCGGATTTGTAGACATTTTTATTTTAATAAATGTTCACATAGATAATAATTTTTAACTCTGATAGCAAGAATTTAATTATAATTTCACCAAAAATTGTCTTTAATTTTTATATTTTTATATTGATTAAGTCGTAACTGAGTAAAGAGAGACGCAGGGAATTGCAGTGAAATTTTTAAACAATTCCATGTAATTTTGATATAAACATGTTTTTTTATCGTAATAAATTCAAATTCGCTTATTTGAGGATTTGCTTTGTTTTTATTACCCATGTATCCAGATTATCCGGATTTTCGATTATCCCGTCTGCCTCTGGTCCCAGTTAGTCCGGATAAATGAGGCTCTACTGTACTTTAAATTGAAACTTAGCTAGCTAACACAAAAATTTCAAGAGCTGTTCATTTAAAAACGAAAACGAAACATCTAACAAAAATTTTGAACAAATTCTATAATCCGGCCATCGTTCGAGTTTACAAATAGTATCTTGTTTGATAAACAATAAGTAGACGAGTCCAGATAAAAGTGAGAGAAGCCTTAATATACGAAATAGAGGGAGTGAGGGGGGGGGGGGTTAAAAAATAAATTTTATTTTTACTAAAATTTTCCAGTGGAAATTGAAAAGATTATTTTATATATGTAACTATTGAATATCTTTGAGGGAGGTTTGCTGAACTTCTGAAGCTAGAACGTCTAAAGTCTAATCAAAGGGCAGGCATAGGGTTGTTGGGGCATATCAATACTATATATATATTTGTCTAGATTAATTTGCCGCAACGCTGACGTAATGCTGCCGAGAGAAAGCTCCATCGGTATATTTGCGGCAAATTTGAAATATAATCGTGATTTGGGACTCAAATTTCGAAATAAAAGACTCCAATTGATTTTAAATTAAGAAACATTAAATATATTGATAATTATTACCCCCCCCTTCACCACACAAAAATTAAATATTCAATTCGCTTTTCTTTGCGCACAGAAAGAAATCAATCACATCTTATTTGATTTATATATTATTTGTTTATTTTTTAATAATTTGCCACTTTTTTATAATTTTTTAATAATCTAAATTTTGTTATTCTTATTTTTTGATTTTTACAAAATTAAACGACTTAAGACACGCATGCCCATATGAGTTTCTCTGGAGCAGCCTGTCATACAAACAACACCTGATCTCTTTTAAATATTTGGAGCCTTATATCG
The DNA here is from genome assembly GCA_024734495.1 of Forficula auricularia. Lineage (NCBI taxonomy): Eukaryota > Metazoa > Arthropoda > Insecta > Dermaptera > Forficulidae > Forficula > Forficula auricularia. The sequence continues at coordinate 3,837,532 of JALMQS010000828.1, read as the reverse complement.
ATTATCGATCCCAAATTTAAAAAAATGATATAATATAATTCTCCTCCTTACACGATACCACTTATTTAAATAAATATATTTCCACACAAAAAATATCACAATGCTGTAGTTTATAGAAAAAAAATACTTCCAGATTCATATCTAGAGCCTCAATTCTGAAGCTGTGTCAGGACGAAAATGAGGCGAAACTTTTAAGAGACTATGTATTTTCGGGAGTTTACAGATATACATTTGGAGTGTGGTTTTTAAGAGGAATAACATTTTTGGACCGAGACGCCGCCCGCCAGGGCTCCAGCTCGGAGGGTTGAGCTTCGAGGGCGTGCCGAAGCACACGCATGAAAAGCTCGTTATCATGCAATAATTTAGATTTGAAGTGAAAGTTAAAACAAAACAAAACATGCTAGACTGAATACCAGCTGAATGGATAATATTAAAGGAGTTGCTTTAAATGAATTGTATCAAAATTCTAAAGAAACACAAGAATGAAATAACTGCTGGACATGTTAATTGAAAGTCTAATAATAAGCAGCGTTTATCTCAAATGAAATATAATTATATCCAAAAAAACTTTACTTTTAACCTAAATATTTTTCTCGTTATAATCTCATTATGCTTTTCTGCAATATATGAAATTAATTTTATTCTTTCAATATAGATTTTAAAAATATATTTTTTTTAATTAAACAGAATTTAGAAACTATAGAAATTTAAAGTGACTCATCTATTCGGCTGGAACTTATCGCTCCTGAATTATCAACGGATATCGAAACGATTTTTTTCAGACAGACAGATATCACAAATAGACACATAATCAGAGAAACAAAAAAATAATGGGTAAAAATTATTTTTCTTCAAATTTCAGATATTTTTAAACACAAAGAGCAAAAAATAAATTCGAGCGGATTCAATACCTGGACCGGGAGGTAGCCAAAACGTAGTAATAGTAATGGTTCTTCGTAAACGAAATAATAAGTACCTACCCCTCACAATGTTTCCATCGAGATAAGATAAAAAATATACATCACACTTATGATTCTTGTTAAGTACGTACCAAAAAAAATCGTAGGAAAAAATAAATAAATCAAATAAAAAACATCAAGCAGAGGACAACCTCTTTGTTTCTCTCTACAAATAAAAAACACTTAACCTTTAATAAGATCTTGATAAAGATCTAATATTAAAATGAATGTAGAGTAAGCCCAATTGCGTAAAATCATCTCCGAAATTAGAATTATTTATTTTACTAATAATTTAAAAACCGAGAATTAAAAACAGATAAATAGATAGATACCAGTCCATGAATGCTGTGGATGCGACCCATCTCGCGAATTCCAAAATATCAAAAGTATTTTCATCAGTGTTTTATTTGATAATTTGTAAAATTTTTAAAACACTTTCAATAAATACTACACAACTCATTCATTTAACGTTAAATAAAATTTAAAATTTACGGAGATTTTTAAGGTTAGCAAATTTAAAGAAAATTAAAAAAATATTTCAGATTTCCTATTTAAATCACTTCAGCTATCTTGTAGAAAATTCTTTGATTTTATAAGATTAAAAAGTGAATTATTTTACATGTACTCGACCCATGACTTTCATTTAAAATCTATAAATTGTATTAAAATAATTAGAATGAACTAAAAAATGTTTGGGCAAAAATATTTGCTTTAATGAAGTCCATTTGAATATTCTCTATCTCTATAACGAGTATCGTTTTGGTCCGAGTGAAAAAGGCCATTCCTAGAATAATAGAAATCAAGAAATTAATCTCAAATAGTCTGCAACTTAGATCATGAAATATATAGACATGCCCTCTGCTACTCTCCACACAGAGTGAAGTGAGGCCAACATCACCTACAGATGACGTCATGTTCTCGCATAACTTTTTTGTTTTATGGCCCGATGCTCGTACATTTGTTCTTTGTATGGATCAAATACCGAGTCCCGAACATTACCCTTAATAGATATTAATTTAGTCATTAAATTCTTTTAAGCAGTTTGTTTGTTTTTTCAAAAATTCTAATTTCACTTTCAGCCACTTTATAAATGTGTATTACATCTTTAGACGGCTGAATTAAACATTGCTTTATATTGCTGTAATTTTTAATGGTGATTAAAGTTGATTCTAATAATCCAGACTGGATCGCATTTAAACAGATGTCACAATCTAAATTTTTCATCATTTTTTTAACTAAAGATAAAAGTAAATAAATATTATATGAAATAGTTATTTACTATGAGTTAAGATTTCTAGGTCACTTGTTTCACATTAAAATTAAAAAAATAAAAGAGGTAAATTTTTTCAATGTATATATTTCGGGTTGTAAGCCCATCTTCAGGAAAGTACAGAAAAAAAATTAAAATTCTGTACTTTCCTGAAGATGGGCTTACAACCCGAAATATATATATATATATATATTGAAAAAATAAAACTGTATTTAAAATGAATAATTATTTACTTGATTTACCATTCGAAATTAATAAATATTTTGGAAACCTACAATTGATTAAAATAATAAAAGACATTGTTGTATATATGGACATTGGAAGGAAGTGTTGCTCGATGCTCGAATTATTGTAGAATATGTAATTTAAATAAAACATGTTGTTAAAAAAATAAATAAATATTTTGGTATATTAATTTAATATTAATTTGCGATTATTGGAATCCAAAATAAATCATCTAAACTACGATAAATTTATCTCATTGTATAATAATTCTTATAGTCCACATGCTATTTCTGGGTTTTCCTACCTACAGATGACGTCACGTTCTCTAGATGATGTTGGCCTCACCAAATCGACACCAGGGCGTGTCTATATTTTTCATGGTCTAAGGTCTGAAACATGTCTGAACTTGTATTTGCAATCCTTCAATACTCGTTTAAAGAAAAATAGAAGAATATTGTATCCGCGCTCTTTCTAGTTATTTTCATCGATCAGATTCTAATGAAAGGATCGCTCACCCGCACATTAAATAATAAAAAAGTGATAACTTTTTCAAGACTCAGTACACTATAGCTGCCCTGGTAATGATTAATAAACTTAAATATAAATTGTTCATTTATGGCTATACTATTATATATATAACAACATCCTCTTAAAATCTCAATAGAATAATTCAAAAAATATATTAAAAATATTCTGCCTTTTGAACAAGATATTGCAAAATCTAATCAGTAGGTACTATGTATTGATACAAAAGAACTTTTTGACTTTCCGTTCTTGGGTTATCGTGGGTATCGGAATTCAGACACACAAAGAGAAAAAAATCATAATTGAAAAATATTTTTCTCGGCGTTTCAGACATTTTAAAGCACAATGAGCAAATATTTATTTGTATGCGTGATTTAATACATTTAATTTGCATTATGCCTTCTACGAGCGCTTTAGTCAATTTTCAACTATGAAAAGAATAAGTGAAACATCATCAGAAGAAGCTGAAGTGAATATAGATTATGCGCTCTGCGAAATATCAATGGATGAAAAATCTAATATTATAATAGGAAAAAATAACAAAAAATTATATTGTGTGGTTTTCGATAAATTTTGGAAAAAGGAACGAAGAATGAAATAAAATTTAAAAAAATGAAGGTCTATTTTTTGGACAGCATCCCATGGTTGAAAGATCACCGCCCGCCACTGATAGATACGTTTTATTTCATGTCAGAAGGGATTTCCCCTTCATGAGTCGAACCCAAGGGTTAACTTTTCGGGCAGTTGGCTTAATCCTAAAAGTAAAATCCTTCTGACATAGGGGTATTTATATATTTATTTATTAAACATATTGTATATGTATGGTCATCTAGCCCCTTTAAGTAAAGGGTTATAAGAGGTATGTCGATTAATATAAAGAATAAAAATTCTAAGCTTTTGGACAAATAAAACCAAATTTTGTTTACATAATCTGTGGACTCCCAAGGAAATAGAAACTCAACAACCAAAATGGATGAAGGTTCAATAAAATTAATCCTCGGCCCTAGTATGGAGGGGGATGGAAGGCAGGGGGCAGGGTCCAGGGGGCGATGTCTCCTGGCTAGCAAGAGGCCAGCCGAAGGCGGGCATCGCAGCTAGTGAATAATAAAAGCCACAAAATACCATTGCTGTTCAAAACTTTTAATTCAACAGAATATAATATTAAGAAATGAGTTTAATTTAATTTAAGAACGAATCTATGATCTTAGTAGAAATATTTATACATTTCATATCAGAGGGCTTCGTCCCCTCAGGAACTCAGCTTTCCTAAATGGTTTGGCTAACCGCTCGACATGCTAGTTAGCGCTTAGGTTCAATACCTGAGGGGATGAAGCCCTCTGATATGCAATTTAAAAATATTTCTACTAAAATCTTAGAATCGTTCCTAAGTAAAATTAAATTCATTTCTAAATATTACAATGGGTATATACCTAACCTGGGTTGATTTTTGAAAAAATTCCATCTTTCTTCAAAAAAAGAAAAAATTCAAAAAAGATAATTAAATCTTTACATTAATTATCAGAATATAATTTTACTAGAATTCAAAAAATGAAAATCGATATGATTTGGCAATTTTCTGAGATGCTATTTGAATTTCCATTATTTTTAAATTGAAAGTTTCTTTTTGCCGAGAGTAGCAGAATTTTTATAAATTGAAGGAGACATTAAAAGAGTGTGTCTTCTGCTGGAAAAATATATTTTTTTTTTAATTTATTTATAAGGAGACTATAGTTTCGAGGGCTTTGCACTCTTCATCAGTATATTACAATTGATTTCCAAGAATTGATTAAGTGTCGTTAAAAATAAATTAAAAATGTATTTTTCCAGCAGAAGACACACTCTTTTATTGTCTCCTTCATTACTTTTTATTTATGTGAAAGTGAAAATATCGAGGCGTGAACATAAAAAATTCACAATTAGAGGAAAGTTGGATAAACCGATAGAGCTAATCGAATTTAAATTCAAATAAGAAGTGATCAAAACAAGGAAAATTCGAAACCCTTATTTCGTTAACTCGCAGATAATTAATTAATTGTTCCCCCCAGGGAATCAACTTTTTTAAACTTTTTTTTTGCCTCATCGCTCTCTGTTAACTTTTTCTTTAAAAATATTTTTTCAAAGAGAAACTTATGATTTGTTTCAAAGTTCAAAGGGTAATTGAGGAATTAATCGAAAATTTCCATTTTTATCACACGAAGAAAGTCATTCAACAGCTACTTAACAACCCGCCCTTAATTTATAACGCTCTTTCAGCATCTCAGTTCGTTATTTAACTAATCCCCAATGAAATAAAGCATTTTTATTCTTTTTTTTCAGATTCTGCAGCTCCAGATGAACGATTATAGATACCACTACATGTTCACAACATTTGTGAGTATTAATAGAGTATAATTAGATTACATTTCATTTTAAATTAATTGATAATTAAATTTAGTACTTCAATGAATGAATGAATGAATGTCACTAAACAGGCGTTAAGCTTAGTGTGAGGGTTTACCACCCCGTGAAATGAATTGGGGATGTTTAGCAAAATTCATTATTGGAGAGAAAAAAAGCGAAAGCGAGTTTTTAAGGGTGTGCTTTTAAAATGGAAAAAATCTATTAGGCCAGATTTTTTTATATTAAATTTATTTATTTAAATCAATGTCCTTCAATCTGTGTTCCGCGGAACCCCGGGGTTCCACTCAAACGTTTTAGGCGAGTCAATGCTATATTCGATGTATAATACAAATACTTTATATTTAAAATGGATTACCAGCTGCAAAGCCCGGCTTCGGCGGGCTTCTTGTTGACTCGCAGCGCGCGAACCACCGCTCAACATCACTACGCTAGACAGAGTCCAATTCTTCTGAACGACTGTCCTTGTAGAACATTCCAGAATGTTCCCGAAGTTTCTAGAAGTCTGCGGTAGATAGAGTATTCAGGGGCGGGGCCTTAAGAGGAGGAGCCATAAGTGAAACCGGACAAACCAAGTGAGTCCTTACTGCTTTATTATAAGGTATTGATTTATCTTTTTGTTTGAATAAATACAAATTTATATCTTATATAAAGTTTTTATAACAGTCAGGGACGCACCTTGTTCATAACATGCAATATGTAATATGACACCCCCTCCCCACAAAATCAAATCTGGATGTGCTACGGAACGAAGGGTTCCATAAAACAATTATCTCAAAAAAGAGTTCCGCGGGATGACAAAGGTTGAAGAACACTGATTTAAATATTTCAAATAAAAATTCACGACATCTTCAGGGATTGTTAACATGTATGAGATGCCATCGTGGAAGCAGAAAATAAACTGAGGTTAGAATTCTGATGGACACCACCCAATGGCATAGTCCGGGACTGTTATTGAAAATACTAATTAACCTCAAAAAGAACTCTAAAATTAAATTCTAAAAAAGAAGGTTGAAAAAAGAAAAAACTTTTCAGGATATGGTAAGCTTTCTTGAAATTTGAATAATTTGGCAATTTATCTCAGCATTAATAAATCACAAAACAACGAAATTTTAAACTTCAACCATGAGTCAACCATCGACGATTTGGTAAGCTTTTACTCTAAAACGACCTATCCCATCAAAACATATTTTATAATGACACATGGAAAGAAACAAATACAGTGAAACCCCTCAAATCCGCACTAATTGGGGCTGTAGGCTGTTCGGATTAGCCGAAAACTATCCATAACAAATGAAAAATTAAGTGATATTTTGTGTGTTTCTATTATTATTTCATTGTTTTTGCAAAGTGATTAATCTAAAGAATTTCATTAACCAACTTTTACAGTTTTTTCAATCCCGGATGACATAAGTATGCAGACACATTTACACTTTGTTAGGTATGCTAACTGTACTTCTTTGTTAATTTTTCAACTAAATATGTAAAATAAAGTTATAATATAGAATATATACATAATTGTTTGATGACTAAATAAATAAGTTTCTCTTTGTGTTTTTCAAACTTTTGTCAAAAAAAACTCGTTCGGATTTCCGGGGTTCGGATTTGAGGGGTTTCACTGTAATCGTTTTGTTTATAATTTGACCGCAAAGTTATTTTATCTCGTTATTTAAATTGCCATTTATAAAAAATGAAAGGGTAGAAAAGGTTTACAATAGGTCAAGAAATCAAAAAACTGACAATTCATCATATTAATTCTATGACTCGTATCTGAATTGCATATATGGGGGCAGGATTAGTAGGTAAACTTTAAACTTGAAGGAACCTCTTCACTAGTGTACTTAATTGTAAATATTCCTGAAAGTCATTTAGCAGCCTTCTAAATTAATATTATTTGAATCTTTTTACTTTTACTTATTTTTATTTTTATAAATACATAGTAAAGAAGTATATTCGCTTTATAAACAATAAACATGAATATACAAAGCTAATGTGATCTGTTTAATCCTTTCATTTTTTTTGTTTTGTTTTTTGTCTTCTTTTTCTAAATATGAAACAAGTTATAATATAAAACAAAATTTAATTTTCAAAGAGAAAATGCGCCGCAAATAAATAAATAAACAAAAACAAGATAGAAATTAATTTCTTGAATTTAAAGCGGGTGTAATTATATGTTTTTACTTGAATTCAAAAAAAAAAAAAAATATTTTTTCATTTTTAAATTGTTATTATCTGAAAAAGAAATACGATTTAATTACATCGTTAAAAATTTTTGGAGAATTGTTGACTAGACAGTCTAAATAGATTTTCTTTTATGTCTAAATAAATTTAAATATTCATATTCCGCCTTAATTTGCAATGTTATAGTTATACTCTAGTTAGGTGTAACCCCTCTCAAGTCGTATTAATAAATTTCGCTAGAATTATGACTACTTTTATAAAGATAAATCAATGAGGGTTTTCTCTCGCTTGATGCAAATTAAAGTTATGTGACCAGGTTGGTATTACAACAAAAATGACTTTACCGACATTCAATCGGACATGTGAGCCCATAAAATATTTATAAATTAAAATGGCTGATTATGAAGGCCAAACCTTTGAAACTATGCAGACAGCACTCGTAAATTTTAAATGAGGTAAGTGACCCTGCTATTTGGCTTCAACTTCACAAGGATATCATCTTGAAGAGTTAAATTCTATTTAAATGTGACCACAATCGAACCATTAGTTTAATATTAAATATAAGCTAAATGCTATAATGAATCTTTCGAAGAGAGGAAATAATTATATAACTAATTCATTTAGACTTAATGAATTCAGCTATGCGATAAAATTAAGTTAATTCCGTTCGAAGATAATTCACTTGGCTCTTAAGAAAACATCGAGAGGGATTTTCCAATGGGAAATCTATCATTTTTTCAAGCTGCCATCGATTCCTGACAAATGATCCTTAACAGTTTTTGTCTTGTCTTCCTATTGAATACGGGTAGGAGATTAACGATAAAACAAGAACGGTAAACTGCGATCCGTTAAGACAATTTCCAAATGCGAACTCCCATTCTCTATCAAGAGAGTAGCAAGCTAAAGATAGAGATGCGGAGTAGGGGTTGTTGGCAACCAAGGGCGGGCGAAAGGAAAAGCTAAAGAGGTTGGATTCAATTTAATTCGGGGCGGAATTATTTTCTAAAATATTCGTCTTCGAATGTTTATGTCATCTGTCACGAAATGTCACTGATTTTTTGCATAAATAAAGTCATTTGAGAAAAAAAGAAACCATTTGAAATATGAACCAAATATATCAACTTGTCTTGCATTTGGCGATGTCGAGAAAAATATTCGTTCATTTATCATTTGATCTACTTCTATACCAACTTATTTTGACATAATATGATCACCGATACGTAATAGAAACTTTTGGATTTTCAATTTAATTTAATTTAATTTTATGACCAAAACTATATTTTTCACAATTAAATAAATTTACTACAAACACAAGAAAACTGCCATATACTAGGGGCCATTCATAAGATACGTTCGCAATCAAGGGGAGGTATGCTTAGCGTGATCATATCTGCCAAGGGGTCTAAGGAAACACGACGTTAGCACTTAATCAATTTTATTTTAATTTTTGTCTTAACTTGGCAGCAACAAATCGTTTTATAGCTTGGGGCTCTAATTTTTTACGTTATATTTGTTAGGGGGTCCCATAAAATGCGACTCAGCGTGACGAATGGGGGGTCAAAAAATCCAAAATTTTGGGTCTCGTATTTTATGGAGATATTCCCTAGAGATAATAAAGTAATGAAAATATGTTTCACCAAGAACCTACACCATTCTTCTTAACAAAATCCCGAGGGATAGTTTCAATCCCTGTGATCGTTATCAAGTATGAGTTGCTATTATGGAAAAGGTGGTTTAGGTAGAATATTAAAATGATTGTAAAGTTGGTACAGTTTGGTCTGAAATATTAAAAGTTGAAAATCGGAGAAAAAATGAAATCTTGGCAAAAATTGGTACGCTCTCCGGTTAGAGCCACCCTAGAAATAAATTAAAATATAGAAAAAATTATTAAAAATATAATTCACTTAGTATAAATAGAATTTCTTTCGATATAATTTTTTTTAAATAAATTATTGAATGTTTTATTGTATAAAATATATGCCTATAGTTATTTTATAAAAACAATGTCAAAACTTTTATTAATATCCAATCTTTTCGAAAGTGGCTCTCTCTTTATGAATAGAAATTTGGAAAAATGGTTTATATAGTTGCTTTATTCCTTTATTTCCATTGATAAAGAAAGAATTTCTCCCGAAACGTTTCTATATTAATAAAAGTTTTGAGATTGTTTGTATAAAAGAACTATATTCATTTAATATAAATGAGCCGTTTATTTTGAAAGTGGCCCAAGTCCATTGTTTGTTATTTCGAGATATTTGTATTTATATTTTTATAAATCCATATATTTATATAGATTTCGATGATTTTATTTTGATAAATTCATGAGGATATTGTACTCCATTGACTGAGATATTATAAATATGAAAAGAAGACATCTATGTCTAACTGAAACTGACATTAACTCATTTTTTGCAAAATTGGACTTAGGCCACTTTCAAAATAAACGGCTCATATATGTATATTTTTTTACAAAAAAACTTCAAAAGCTATAAAATAAATAAATTAGTTAATTTAATAAATTAAAATTGAAAACATGTTTATTTATACCTTTTTAATGTTAATGCCTTCAAAATTTCAATAAAAAATATATTTTTCGTATTTTTGAAGCTGAAGATAGAGTGTCTAAAAATTTAATCAGTTTTCTATTTACATTGGAAATACAAACATTTTGACATCTGAAAAATCGAGCGAATTCAAGACATCGACTGCCTTCCAAGCGTATCGGTTATCAATAAACTTTTTAGGAGAGCCCTATGCTTGTTGGAACAAATAATAAAGTCTCTTTTCATGAATTGTCTAGTTCTTTTCTATAAAATTACATCACTTAAATTTATTTGATCTTTTTCTATCTGGGAAGATTTCTTTATTCTTAGATAAAAAAATGTCATAGAGTGTTCTAGTAAACAAGGTTGATATCATTGGTGGCTTAGCTACAAGTGATCTTATCACTCTGCTTTGCTTTTCTTTTGACTTATCTATCCTCTATCTTTATCTAGGAACAGAACAGTTGCTTTACCCTTTCAGCTATGGTTCTCTTTCACTTTTTTTATTTTTTCCTCCCTTCAAATAGTTTTATTCTTCATCTTCATTCTTTGAAAGAATTGGATTTGTGTGAATATAGACAAGCTGGTTAAAATATAATCTATAAATATACATTTTAAAGGGATCGTTTTCTATTTTATGTAAGAAATGTTTATGATGGTGACCCAATTGGAAAATGAAATTTTCTGCTTATATTTAAAAAAAACGTTGAGTTCATTTTAAAATATATATATGAAACATTTGGGGTGAGAAAAATTCATATCTAACATGTCAAGGGAAGAAAAGATAACTTTTTACTATTACTGGATAAATCTAAAATATTTTTAAATTCCTAGTAATTCCCAAAAAATTAGAATTTTTATATGTAGTTTATTTAAAATAGTTTTTTGATAATGTATTAAAATTGCAACACCTAAAAGTCGATAATTAACTTTCGGATTCGAGAATGGAAGACATTTTGAATGGCCGGATAAGAGTCGAAAATACCTACGAACATGGAACCGAGCCGTGTCGTTAATAAAAATTTATTTATTTTTATTATCACTTTTATTAGCACAGTCTTTTTCTGTCTTGATTACGGTTGTCATCTGTGAAGAGGAGCCTCCAAGCATTATTTGGGAATCCTGGATGCAATTCAGAAGTGACCTCTCTTAACACGCTGGCCCAACGAATATGTGTTTCCACGCTTTCCCTATTTTGTAGATACTCAGGCTTCAATAAATTAAAATCAATAATTTCTCCCAAGGCCTATTTTGCGCGTAGCACGTGATTCACTTACTTCAAACTAGGGATGTGCAACGATGGCCGATGGTTTCATGTCGATGACCAATGTTTTCTAAATCGATGAAAAACAACGGATGTTTTTGCTACATCGATATTTCTCCCCGAAATCGATGTTTTGAAATATTTACAGTATATATATTTTTTTGCATTAATTTTGATAAATTAATGATGAATTGACATAGTGAGTTGGACATTGAGATCGGATTGACAGCATATTGTTTTGAACAAAACATCGAAATTTTAACTATCGATGATCATCTCTACTTCAAACACCCCTTCTCAATTACTTTATGGGCCAATACTCATATCTCCACGAGCTCCTAGCTCCCCCTTTTCTGAGACCTATAATCTTCAATCCTTCAAGATCTGTCTGCACAGCCACCTATGTGTCCACTCTTTTGCTCGATCATTTTCTCCTATTCTCTTCGATAATTCAAAGATCTTTCAAGAACTTCCTTAGTGCGTCCCTCCTTGTATTCGATCGCATGATAAATAAAGGCCATATGATACAAAGACATTTTTTAGTAATTATAGGAGCTTTCGCTCTCTCTTTCTTTCTTCAATATTTCTCCCCAGCAATTTCAGGCAAGGCTTGAAAAAATTAATAACATATTTTGTGCCCATAATTATGAAAGTGGACTGAATCAAACATTAAAAAATTAGTTTTTTTCATATTTTATTTTCCGTCCATTTAAAAAGTACATTAATAAGATGTCGGTTTTAAAAAATCGCATAAAATTGAACCGTTAAGTGGATTTCTAGTTGTCTCATTATACAGAATTCGAATCTAGTTTATTTTATAAAACTTTAAATATTTCGAAACTAACAATCACTGACTTAGACCACTTTCATAATTATGGGCACATTTATAATTAAATATATTATAAGCTAATACTAATAGTTGTTTACAGATAGAAAATTATACACTATTTGTTAGAAAGTTTTGGAAAATTGAAGAAATGAAATGTATTGGATCAGGAAACTGAATCCAGAATATTAATCTTGAAAAAGTTTTACTTTTCCCTACAATTTATAATTAAAATTGTAGATTTGTCTCTCTCGTTAGATACCTATATAGCTTTACCATAATTATATAAATGTAAATAATAATTTATCTTTTCAAACCAGCTTTTTTTTAAATGAAAATGATTTCAGATTATTTTTTTCATAACATAATATGGAGTTAATTTCCATTTTATTAGGTATGAGGTAACCTTTCAATGATTTAATTTGAGTTAATTGAAAATCGATTAACCATTTTTCATTTTTTTTCAAATCAATGAATAAAACACTGAATGTTAAAAATGATGGTGTTTGAGAGTGATCTATTCGAAAAAAGAAACCTCATTTGCCATTCATCAATTATTTATAATTATGCTATTAGTTCAATCACCAATACATAATTAAATAATTTTATTTTACTAGAATGCGCTCAGGTAACAGATAATGAATAAAGGGCTTGGGAATTTTAAATGAGGTATTTGAGGTTTAACATTTTATCAAACTAATGTTTTTGAACAGCGCGAATACCAAAAAAACCAAGCATGTTCCAATAAAAACGAACTGAAGTTAAATGCATTTTATTAGAGAACTAAAGTGAGGGATGTTTTCAGATTACATTGGCTAATTAGTGCATATTAAACCTAATTTAATTATCATAATATGCAAAGTATTTGTTTAGAAGTTATTTTACTTAGAGGTATTATAAAGTTATAATTTACTTTTCTATCCAAAAAAATCGAAAAGTAGGGAACATTGTGAAATTTAATTAAACCCTGGAATTAAATTTTAAAGGGCTCTCATATATAATGCCTCCTCTACACTATGGGCCAACTTGAGCAAATTCAAGCCACCGCCAATGTGTAGAGAGGGATTGGGTTGTATTGGTTGACGCTGCAAATGAGATTGGCGATGGTTGGCCTTCGGAGGGTTTTTTTTGACACATCAAGAGAGCCAATGTTGCTCAACGAAAATGCACAGTGGCTAGGTAGCGAAGTAGGCCACCGACAATGGCCCAAATCTTGGGCCACTGTGTGGATGGACCGTCACATCAACTCATTTTAATGGAGGCCAACATGGCCAACATCATTGGCTCACGTTGGGCCATAGTCTAGAGGAGGCATAATATGTCTCAGTTATTCCTGCCATAAGAGGCCGTGAAGCTGGAATTATAAATTCAATCAAGAAATTTTATTTTTGTTTTTATATTTAAAAATGTTTGAAATGCGAACCATTGTTTTTTTCTACCGGTCTGTCTGACTGTGTGTCTATCTGTCAAAGTTCCGATACCCACGATATTTCAAGAAAGTGGAAAAAATTTTCTGGTACCAAAAGATTTTTTTTCCATAAGAACTCAGTAGATTTCAGGGGGGCCGTGGCTTATATATTTATATTTGTATTTTTATCATTAAAAATAATATTAATATATAGCTTTTAACTGAAGCAAAAAGTTACCGAGCATCGCTCGGTGGCTCCAGGTACTATATGTAATATACAAGCTGTGAGGGCCTGCCTTTGGCAGCGGCTCGGAATGGGATGATTAGGTTTTCAAAATTGATAACATCAAAAAAAAAATCTCTGGGCTCAAAATTGAATATAAAATTTTTTCAATTTTGAAAAATTATCAAGACGAAAAAAATCAACAAATGTTTCCAATTATATTTTGTATATTTTTCTTCCCTCATTCATTTTTTAATGTAAAGGGGCGAATTCTAAAAAAAAACTGAAATTACATTTTAGAGATTTGTATGTAAAGTTTTATTATACAACTATCTATTAATAAATTAACTTCAGTTTTGATGCCTGTTTTTAATAAAACGCTGAACACGTCGCTATTAAGCTCGGCATTTTTTTTCAAAACCTCAAATACAACACCAGCTTTGATTTTGCGAGAAACACCTCTCAAATAAATCTTTAAAATAAAATAAGAAGTTATTTGTCGTTAGAAATCTAAAATTCTACATTTATGTGTTTATTGAACAATATCTATATGAAGCTTTGTATTGACGAAAATCACGATAAGAGGTGATATCTTTTTGAGTTATATAGAATTAATAATTACATCTAAAGGAATAGCGAATCACGCCTCCTATCATTTGGTGGCAGAAAGTTATAGTAGAAACAATTTCTATTCTTCCATAAGAACAATACATTTACTTTCCCGTTAATTAGGGCCTTTGATTTTAGCCAATATCTTTCTTGATGTCACAAAGTCATCTCATGGTATAATCTTATTATTAGGGATACTTTTTAGTTGTTAGAATCACTGATAATCACTAAATAGTACGAGAGATTTTATATTGTATTAGACTATTTTTGAATAATTAAATACACTTTAAAGGAATCGTAGGGAGTTGGACAAGACTTTAAATTAAATTAAATACAAGTTTTGATTAAATATGCCATACGTTTGGTTGCTGTTTTGCAACTTCTTCAGTGGCTCATTTATTAAACTTATTTGTCAGGATTTTTTACTACGAGAAAAAACATTTCAAACAGTATTCTTTTTTCTATCACAATTCATTCAATTCATCAAATAACATAAAATATAAACCTTTTAAACAAAGTAATTGTTTTTTGTCAAAAAACTAAAAGAATCAAATTGAACAAAGAAATTTTTTTTTTATTATTATGTACTAAGATATCATTAAGAAGATTATTATCCTGACAAATAAGTTTAATAAATGAGCCACTGAAGAAGTTGCAAAACAGCAACGAAACGTATGGCATATTTAATCAAAACTTGTATTTAATTTAATTTAAAGTCTTGTCCAACTCCCTACGATTCCTTTAATTATTAATCATGGACACGAATAATGAAATATTAAATACACTTTTCGCCGAGTTTCATTTTACAGCTCAAATCATTCCCTGACAAAAAATTCCTGAAAAATTGTTGAAACCGTAGTCAACTCTAAAAAAAGTTTTCATTATTAATAATGGTACTCTTTCAGGATATGGAAACATTCGACCTCGAGGACTTTGCATACAATTCAGTCAACATGACTGCATTTCGGCTGGTGGATATTCAGGATCCCAGAGTGGTGGAGGCTCTCGAACAAATGGAACGAACGCAGCCTGCTGGCTTGCCTATCCTTAACAAGAGCGGAATCATCCAGGTAAGCATTAACTAACTTGATTTATATGTTGAGTGTTTATGTTATGATACACTTGAGAGGTCAATTTTTTTCAAAGTTCTGTTCTCACAAAGATAAAAATCAGAACCATAAATGGGTCCGTAATTTTAAACTATTAAAGTTGAGGCGACTGTGGGTCAGTGGTTAGAGTGTTGGGTCGCTGACTCGGAGATCGCTGGTTCGAGACCGAGTCTTGGCAGATAGATATTTGCAGTCGCCTCCTCTTGGAAAGTAATGGCAACCTACCAAGAGTATAATTGCCAAGTGACCTCTCCAAATTAGCCGTTCGGAACCGGCGTTAAAAAGTAGGTCCCATATATCTGTGTAAAAACAACTAAACACACTCAGCACAGGTATATGTGGAGAGGCGCCGACACCCGTTTCGGGTATGGCACTCGAAGAAAAAGAAAGTTCGAAACTTATTAAACTACTATTGGATTTAGAGATCTTTAAGCTAACAATTCTATAATGCGCCTCAGATGCATTGTGTTTGGAGATAACTATTTATCAAGCAAATAGCCAACCAAATCAGCAAAATTTTCCAACATTGAACGAAGTCTTGAAAAAGTTTTCAATTTTTTTCCAATTAATTTAAATTTTAATTAATAAAAATTGAATTAAATCTGATAATTTTCAAAATGATGCTCTCCCATTTTACTCCTGTCAAAAAACAGAGGTTTTAGTAGATAGAGATTTCAATTTATTCCTATTTAGTTTAGGTTTTTCACATCATATACTATGCTTATTTTATTTTCAATCTATAGAAATATTGCGAAGTTTAAAACGGGGTGATGTAAGTCTTCTTCCTGAATTCCACCGGGAATCTTTTCCTGCCTCTTTCCGTCTGACAAATTCGAATATCAATTCACTTGCCTTTTCGATTGGAAAGGATATTTTATTTCTGTAGGCTCTCAGGGAATTAGGATATTTCATTGCAAAATGAAATATATGCATCAATGAAAATGGACTTATTTCAAAATTATTTTACTTGTGTGAATCTTCTAAAAGAGTTTTCAAACGAATACGGATAAAAAACAGAAGGTTGGAGAGAGGACGATTTGAAAACATTTATGTTATTTATGAGGAGGGAGTTTGGATTAAATAAGCTTCATCCGCGAATCTTTAACTCACAGGTGATGAATTTTTCATATTCATCGGTTAAAATATATATTTTTTTTAATACTTTCTTAATGAATCCCTATATCATAGAAGTAATATCCTCTAGAAATTTCATGTTTCTGTGACCAATGGTCTGGACTATTTTGTTGATGAGTGCTTGAGGAAGTAAATGTATCCAGTGTTGGTTTTGATATAGTCCCTCAAACATTTACAGTGAACAGAAATGCAAATCTTTTACTCTGATTTTTTTTATGATTCAACATTAAGAAAATGCTCAAATAAAAAAATTCGAATATTAAATAAATTAACGATGGATGATTTAATTTCTATTCTTCTTTAGTCCACTGTGACAACTAACAATGTAAATAGTAATAAGAGCGATAAAAGGTGAAATAAGAAAAGAAATTTTCTGATTAAAGAATCGCTCATCTGAACATTTATTAAATAATATTAAAAAAATAAACTGCAACGGATCGTTGCTAAACTTTATCCAAAGTCATTTGAAATATCAATATGTTTATTCCTTTATTATTAATCAGATATCACTGGCTATTTGCGATCCATGTTTAAAATAAAATAATAAAGAATTTAAAATAAACTGCAACTGGTCGTTACTAAACTTTATTCAAATTCATTTGAAATATTAATATATGTTAATTCCTTTATTATTAATCAGATATCAATTGCAATTTGAAGTTCATATTGACTTTAATTCAAAAATAGAGATCGATTTTCATCTAATACTTGAGGAATAACAATTCTACATTAGATTTTTGACTCTTCGTTATTATTGGTAACCATTGCTGAAGACATGGAGGAATCGACTTAAAATCAAAAATAACGATCGATTCTTATCTACTACTAGAGGAATAACGTTATTGCATTCCATTTTTGATGTTTTCAATTTTTGACTATTAATGGCAACCTCTTCTGAAAAACGTGGAGGAATCGACTTAAAATCAAAAAGACTAAATTCTTTTATGATAAAGAACTCAAGCTTGACCAAATGAAAAAATCGCACTTTTTAGCCTCAGGATGAGACCTCATGTAATTTTTGGCAAAACCGTTACGTGCTAAAATTCAATCTAATTGAATACTACAATTTGTGACTTTAATTGAGTCCATGGGTTCCTTAGTCTTTACCTGAGGACCCTTGAAGTCGTGTTTGCAAGGAGACCGATTACAATATTTTCCCCATGCTTCGCATTGGATAAAGTAAAAAAAGAAAAAAAGGAAAACTTATTTACGCTAGAGATTGCCATATAAGTAATTAATAATAAACTTAAATATAAAATAAATTTACATTTATTTTTATTTTGTAAAGTAGTAAAAGAATACATTTTAATGTCAATGAGTAAATCAAGAAGTTGTTTGTAGTGTGGGTAAAATGGATAGGCCGATTTAAATTAAATACAATTTTAATTTTTTTCAGAATTAACTTTATTTAGACAACTTTTTAAAGCGCTAATCTATATTCTTACGACTTGAATAGAAAAGCCATCTTCTAAAATAACATAATCAATTATGCCTATATTATAACACTGGCTAAAAATATAAATAAATTCATTCAGAATATTTCTCTGAATTTTTGAACCAGAAGTTGTAAAGCTAGAAAGCCTATAAATTCTCCGCATTGTAAATACAAATATTTTATCATAAAAGAAGAAATTTTCTACAGGCTTTCGTTCTTAAAAGTTATCTGGTTTTGAGCACATAGACGGGAAAAATTATGCTTAAAAATAATTTTTCTCCCCGTTTCAGACACTTTTCAAAAAAATGAAGAGAAGCCTGCCTGGTGTGCGTACTGAGTAGCAGGAATTGGTCAGGGAGTAATCAGACAGTGTTGTCGTAAAATCAGCAGTATACTGCCGCATACCCTCCACTGCAGTCCTGATATTAGATCCATGGGCTGACCCTTTTTTGCTCGTATTACGGGCTCTCCTTTTGCTAATGTCAACCGGTAGAATTGAAGTTTTTGGTCGGGAAAATCGGGAAATAGCCGGGAATTTGAAAATTGTGTTTGAGTTGCCACCCACTAGGTCAAAAGCTGGATACGCCATGAGCACATTTGACATAGTTTCATTGACTGCCAGTTGTAAATCTGTTTGAGTAATAGTTTACCTCCAATGAATTTTTTTTTAAATCGTTCTCCTGTAAAGTTTTCAAAATGGCGCTTGAGTCAAATAGGCTTTTAGCCGTCGATATATATATATATACATATATGGATTCTTATTAATTCTTTCATTGATTCTATTCGAATTGAAAAATAATATTAATAATAAATAATACTACACACATTCGTCAGAGAGAAATTTTTTACATTTAATTTAAAGTTTTCTCGTATTACTTTGGGTACTGAAATTCATACACATAGACAGACACAAAAATCATAGATGAAAATGATTTTTTTATCAGGTTTTAGACATTTATAAGCCTGAATAAACTAAATAAAAATAAATTTTCATTACTAAGATTTAAATGGCGAATCAAAGATTTTATTCCATGTTAGAAGTGAGTCAAAACCAAGTTTCAATTTATATAATTCCAGGCAGTTGAATTCGATGTAGGGTTAAGCCCACTGTCCAGAATGAAAGTTTGGTACATGGGTTCGACTCCACTATGACATCAAATAAAACATATTTTATAATATCTTTAATTCGGATTTTAAAATTCAAAAACTCACTTGCTTTTGTTCACAATAAAAATAATCAAAATTTTCGAGTGAATTAAATATAACAGCCCCCTAACTTTTATTCTGAATGAAATTAAAGGAAGGGAGTTGATTAGGCATGTCACAAAAAAAATGCTTATATTTTGTCGGGTTATCAAGAATCATATTATGTCCTTTGATGGGCATAAATATTATTAGAATTTAAATTAAGGGAGGGAAGTTGATTTTAAGCGTGCCGTAAAAAGAGTATAGGTATATCAATTTTTACAGAATTGGTCTGCTTATTAATATGTTCTATAATTTTCATGAATTTTAATCCGAATGAAATTGAGAAAATTAAACGATTAGGCGTGTTGAAAAAACGTGTAAAACGTCTATATCTCAACAATGCTAAGTCGAGTATTAATGAAATTTTAAATTTTAGTAAGTTAATGGCTAAAAGAAATAAAACTTTCAAAATGATACACCTTTATGGGATTTTGGTGAACCAAATTGAAGCGGGGCAATCAGAAGGATTTTTTCGAAGATATGGAAGTTGTAAGTAAAATTGTTGTCGAGCACCTTCTATTTGTTTTTTCATAATTCACTTTTCGCCTTATTTCTCATGGCTAAGAATGAAAAAATATCTCTTGGCTCGATTTTTGTTTGATATGCAAGTAAACCCTTGCTGACTTGCTTTATTTATATGCACGCGGCGCCTCTAGAAATGAGACATTTACTTTTCTTGAATCCAGAAATATTAATCATTTCTGAGTTTATTTTTTGTTTAATGCTTATACCTCGAAAACATGTGATATAAATTTTCAAAATTAAAAACACAAATTTCATTTTTAATGTAAAGAACCGTCTCCCGTTTCTTTTAAAATATTATCATTAAATTTCTACTTTTTAATAGTAATTAATTGACCCAATGACCCTTTTTTGGCTTTTCGGCCTTTCTAGCCATAAGCCAATTTTACAATACTACTTATTATTTTTTATTTTTTTAATTTGTCTCTACCCCGGGGTCAGATTTTAGCTTGGATGCCTCGAATCATATTCGAACCCAGGTCCACTTGGTTAGCATGCTGACACGCTAACCCCTAGCCTAACCAGACCCCCGACCTAATGCGCTAATGTTTGCTGTAACAAGGTTATATTTTAAAAGAAAAAATTCCGATTTTTTCACATAGTATCAGAATTATCCAATAATTTATTATTATCTATTTTAATTTTGTAATGACATATTATTAGGTCAATCAATATTATAAATTGAGAATTCAATTAAAGATTAAAAAGACAACCCAATAGTGTTTTTTTAACTAAACAGAATCATTATTAACAAATAAAAAAACCGATTTTGTTGCCATTTGCAAAGACCTGAGAAAGAAATGAATCACTTTTTCTTTTCTTTTCTTTTTTTTTTTTGTAATGATATTGTTACAAGCAGAAGTTGAACCAAAAAATAAAGCCTCTGTAGTCCGCGGAGGACCTTTGTATCGTAATAATTTTTATAAAAAAAAATAAAACCGACTTCAAAAAAATTAAATGCGACAAATAAAATAATAATAACTTAAAAATCAAATAAAATACACTAAAAGGTATAAAATAATTATCTTATTTAGTTGCAACTAAACGACGAAATATTAACATGAAATTACTTTTTGAAGTGCCAAACAAACTATACCTATAAGCGAGCGTAACCACCAAACCAACCAAAGTAAGATCCGTCGAGTGCGATTCATTAAATGTATAGGTTTTGCACCGGCTTCAAAAAGTAATATCATGTTAATATTTCGTAGCTTAATTGTAACTAAATTAGATAATTATTTTATACTTTTTAGTGTATTTTATTTTATTTTTAAGTTATTATTATTTTATTTGTTGCATTTAATTTTTTGAAGTCGGTTTTATTTTTTTTATAAAAATTATTTTTATTTTTCTCTTTTTAGTGATGTTATTAATAGTGACTTAATATAATACTTTGCATGCATCTCGTAAGAGAAATCGTCGGGTGAATGAATCAGAAAATGATAATAAAATTCAATTCATAAATATAGAAATTATCTCGAAACGTTTCCGGGTTTTAAATGAATGTTTCAAGATTTTTTTTATAAATAATTTTATTTATTATAATTTAGATTATTTGGTCATAAGAATTGGAGATTTACGTTAATTTGTCATTGATCATATCTTCAGAACTTGACCAAATTAATATGGTACTACCCCTAAGGCACTCTCTTTGAAATAAAGAAAGAATCATTAAAATCGGTTCATAAACAAAGAAGTTATGCCTGAACAAACATATTAAAAAAGGTCCAATACCAATGAAAAAAAAACGGGACCAATCGGAAGCTAGACTGAACCCAATGCAAAAAAATCATCAAAATTGGCGGAGATATGAGGTAACATAGACACAAAGAAAAAAAATTTAGTCGAATTGAGAACATCCTCCTTTTTTGAAGTCGGTTAAAAAGAAGAAGAAATTTGAGTGATTGGGTTGGAATTAAAGATATCTGTGGATGCGGTTCTTGAGAGACTAAAGGTTATATGTAGCTGGAAATTTGGACGAAGAAAGCGAGTTTCAGTCTCTAGAAATCATAGGAATAAACGAATTGGCGTTTCTTGGGTTAGTATTCAATTGTATCGCGAAGGGATTTTAAATGTTAGAAAAGACTTGAAGAATGTATAATTTTTTTAGTTGGCTTCTGGCAAAATTTTTTGCTCATAAGAAATTAACTGAAATAATAAATCTTTTAACTACTTTTTATTTCTATCTAGAAAAATCTTTTCTTTTATATATTTGGAAATACTGCTTAATTAAAATCTGTTTCTCTACTTTATGGTTATGGAAAAACTAGTCATGTTAAAATTTAGTTTAGCCATGTGAAACAGCTAAAACAAAAGAAAAATGTAAAAAGAAGCCAAGTAAAAAATTGCAAAATCAATATGACTGACGGCTTCATTTAATGAACTTGAAATTTTAAATGAAATTTCGTTTCAAACAAGTCATCTTGAGATTTAATTTTCTATTTATTCTTTTGTATTTATTTTTTTGGAATAATCTATTTTCTATTCTAAAAGATTTTAAACAAGTTTTTTTTTTATGATAATGATGAGAGAAGGAGTTACACCAAAAGGTGCAACCCCTAAAGGCCTGTTGGCCCCTCCATCGTAAAATAAAATTTCAGAGAAGTATAGATGCGTATTTAGTCGTTAGCTCAGCGGCTCCCAAATTTTGCTGTTATGCGACCCAAAATTAAAAGTTGAACATTTTTAGCGACACAATATATATATATATATATATATATATATATATATATATATATATATATATCCACACACTTCTTATCTCATCTCTATATTCACATATAGCGTTTAACGACTAGATAATAAGTTATACTTCCACCAAGCGTGAAAGGAACTCATGAATTTTTTATGCTTATTCGTGTTTAGAAATGTATGAAAAATGGTGAAATATTTGCCGAGATCGTAACAACCCTTAAAAAAGTTTTTCTGATTAAGATTTTAAACTTTTTTTAAAGAATTTATTGAAACTTTGTATACTCCTCGATTAATATTTAATATATACGTGGTAAAAATTTCAGAAGGCTAACCGTGCTTAAATAGAGATACAAGCCTTCGAAATTTCAATATTTAACATCATGGGTGGCGTTTTAAACGATTATAGAAAAACAGTTCTATATAACATTTATAATACATATCGTCGGCTTAGAATGTAAACTTGCATTTTTATCATATATGACATTTTAATACCGTTCGAAAGAAAAAGAGATGCAGCATCGTCCAAGAAAACTGCTACTTAAAATTACGATAGTAATTTGTAGAAAAAAATGTGAAAAATAGTTTTTTTCCTTAACAACAATATTAAATTTTGTTTGTTTTTTCTCTCCCCTGTAAAATGTCCTTGTTGTGAGTTAGGAGGTTTACTCTCTAAGGCGATGATATATAATCATATATTAAAATAAAATACAAAATAAAATAAACGTGTTCTGGATTGCTTTTATTAACGATTTGTATTTTTTCCATATATTTAATATTAAATAAAACTTTGGACCACTCTGTATAATTATATCTATATACTAAGTAAATTAATTTTCGAACCTCCCTGTATATTCATAATTCTACAGTAAATGAAGTTTGGACCACTCCTGTATTTTTATTGAAAATGAATTTTTATCCACGCTGTATATTCGTATTTTTATAGTAAATGAATGAATTAGGATCACCATCTATATTCATATTTTTATAGAAATTTGCCCGTCACCGTCAATTGAACGTACGCGCCTGAAAGTTATGCATTCAAATAGGCAGCTTATAGAATCATATGACTAACTTGCTGGTGTTATGATTTTCATAAATGACTTTAAATTTGACTATATTTATTAATTAAATTAAAAGAATATATAAATATTTTTTTTCAAATGATATTAAAAAATAATAAAAAAATTAAAGAACTTATTTTCTAATTTAATAATGTTAATTTTAGAAAATTTTGAATATCACTTTCTCTACAAAGAATTATTTTGTTGTTCGCTTTTTCTTTTAGTCGGCCTTTCTAAAACTAAAACCATACCTACTAAAGCGAGTTCAATTATTCTCAAAACGAATAGCCCAAAATAACGTAAGATTGTTCATTTTTACTTTACCATACAGGTTATGGTCAAGTATTGTAATCGTGCATGAAAAAAGTGTTTTTTGCTACGTTTTTTCAAAACATCTCAAAAGCTTTGGTAAAAAAAATTGAGGAAAACCATGGTGCTTTGGTCTACATGAAAGCCCTATTAAGTGAACACTGAAAAAAATATATTTTACGAGATATTAATTATTTTATCAAAATGTCTGTTAGTACGTTACCAAGTTTTGTGTACGATCTAGCTCAAAAATTACCTTGAATATCAATAAAAATTTCACATCTAGATCCATTATATTGAGATTAAGCAGGGCATTCTTAAAAAATTAAAGGCGGGAATCGCATCTAATTATATAGGGTGGTCCAGAAAGTAATTCATTTTTGAAAATAGAAAGAAAACAAAATTATTATATTTAAAAGCGTTTAATATTA